>VZTL01053671.1:66255-80503 GCA_013400535.1 Scopus umbretta
GGCTTGGGTGAATCCTCGACTGCCCGTGGGGATTCTTCCTTCTTCCCCCCCCCCTTCCTAAATCTGGGGATATTTAATTTTGCAGTTTCGGTGGTTTTTTCGAGCAAGTCTGGTTTTCCCCTATTATTATGATGATTGCATTTTTTTCCCCTTTTTCCCTTTTTTTTTTTTTTAAATTCCTCCCTTCCTCAACATGACACCGACACGACCCCCTCCTCCCCCCGAGCCATTTCTATCCGAAACCACAGCCGGCCAGATATCTGCTGGCGCGTTGGCCAAGTTGGAGGGGAGGGAGGTAGAGGATGCTTTGAATCCGAGAGCGAAGGCTCGGGGTTTGCACCGTCTTTGCTCGGCTTTGTTTTAGGCCCGGTTTTGGGGCTCTGATTTGGCGGTCGCTTACCCTGCCCAGAGACGGGCAATGGGGTCGTAAAATAGGGAGATTCCTTCAGGGTTTTCTTCCAAATGGAAAATGATGCAAGAGAAAAATGCGAGGTGGTGATATCAGCGGTACAAAAGGTGTACGACGGACGGGCGCCGTCTTTAAAAATAGCATTTATATTTACACGTACAACTTAAAATTTCACGGCCAGTATTGTTTGAACATTCGTGTAGTATGTGACGTGACTACACCCAAATTTTGCCTAATAGCGATTAACGCAGCTCACAAAACCTGCTTTACGCCGATTCTTTTTTAATCATTCAGTACTTGGATCGCGTCCTTTCTTGATTTATATGGAAATGTCTCATTTTTTCCTCAATGGCTTCATTCTGGCCATTCCTCTAGGAGGACACTCGCGATATCGGAGAGCGGATTGGCTTTTGTGTAGCTTTCTGGTAACGGTGTATTTAAATGGCTTTCGGGTGTATTTAAATGGCTTTCGCCCAGTCTGTGCTGCGCTCGGAGGTTGGATTTTTTCCTCACCTTGGTACGCAGAGACATAGCCTGTGTAAATGCCTCTGTGGCGTATTCGGAGCGGGTTTTCGGTGGGAGCTACTTTAACCTTCAGGTAGGCCAGCTGCCTGTTCTCACAGAGCTCTTTTTTTTTTGCGCCACGATGACATCTCTGCTCACCGTGTCCACCGGGCTGTCGAGGATGTTTCCAAGGGAATATTTTTTCTTTCTTTGGTAGAACTACTGTGTAGAGGGAGAAGGAAGGCTCGGTTGAGCGTTGCTGGAGAAAACCCCCGAAAGACACGAGCCCAAGGAGTTTCTGCAGTTCTTCATTTTATTAAGATACCATCAGCGTAGAGGGGAAGTTGACTATCGGTGGAGATGAGGCATTTTCCCGGCAGTATCCGTAGCTGACTATTTCTGAGCAGAGGAGCAGGATACTGGTAGACGGAGGCATGATCACGCTTCAGACGTTTTCTCTCTGCAGTGTGGCAATACTAGGCATGAAGTTGTATTTGTACAGGAGACGTCAAACTCTGCTCGCTGGCGAAGCTGTCACCAAAGAAACCATCTCTGGAAAAATTTCTAAAGTCCTATGGGGTCGTGCTTTAATTAACGTTGAGGTGTTCTCATTCCTAATTATTTTATGTATATAAATAGCAAGAAGATACTAACACACCGTACGTACCGTTGCAGGATCCATTTTGTTAAGCAGTGCTCTTCGTGCTTGGTCTTGCGCCCCATCGTTTTTTTTTTCCAGCATTAACTCAGCAAGTAAATACTGTTGTTTGCAGAAATATCTGTGCTTTATTATTTCAGGTAGCATCTTTGGTTTCCAGGGAGTAATTAGGGCACTAGGATAAGATCCGCGTTCACTTGTTGCCTGAACGTATGGGTACATTTAGCAGCTACCTTTCAGACATTGGTTCTGTGATACTTAGATTTTACTCCCTTTTTTTGTTTTTTTTTGGAGATGAAAAGATGTGATTTAAGTAAAATACGTGGTAGTTTAACCCCCATCCCCTGTGGAAATGGGGTACAGGCACAATGCCAAAACTTCCTGAAACTGTAGGTAGATATTTAAATGCAACTAATTTGGTTTTCAAGAGCTGTAGAAAAATATCCGTACCATCCATTGAAAGTGATCATTGGCAGCACTCAACATCTTTGATAAGAAGGTCATTTTTACACATAGGGCTTTCCACAGGCAGGGTGCTTTGTGAGCAGCCACTAATTAATCTTCACGTCATCCCTTTGCAAATTCTCTGGCATGACGAGTTTTACTGCATTCTGTATAACATGAATAAAATTGAACAGGAGAATAACATCATGATGGTTTGCGTTTGAAAGCAAAAGTTGTAATGACAGCTAAATCCAGATCTGGCAAGTTATGTCCCTGAGTACAGCGGGTAAATTATTTGTTGATTCTAGGCACTTTCTATCCTTTTTATTGTCACTCGAGACATGTATTTGAATTAAAGCCTTCTCCCCATAAGCTCCTACTTGTCAATGCCTGGGCTACAGTATAGGAGTTAGCATTAGTTTGTGTATGGATTATTCCATCTGCAGTTTTTTTTTTCTATGGGTAGACACTGTATGTGCCCACATATAAGTCTGAATAATGAGACCCTACCTACAGTTTTTTTGCAAGAAGTAGGTAGCTATTTCCATTGTTTAATTAGGCAGTTACATGTTTTGTGCTGACAAGAGAGCTTTCCGTAGCAGAAGCACCATGCAAGAGTGCAATGGAACGAGTGTTAGGCCATCTTAGTTTAGCAAAATTTAGGGAGGAAAAAAATAATGTTCTCTACAAAGTGCTTTTTCTGACGTTATCACAAGCAACTGTTTCCATTACGTACATGTTCATCAAAAAAGAATAATAATAATAATTGTATTCTGAATCGGTGTATGCGCTCAGTTAACAAACGGAAAGGTATTAGCTTATGGAGTGGGGAGACCGATAACTGTAGGTGTTGGGACTTTATCTGATTTACATGTTGTTTCCATTGTTTGCTTCATGTTTCTCATTTCTCAAAGAATAAGTTAAACATAGTACAGTTTCACCGTTACAGTTTCACTCACATCTTGTCCAAGCTTTCATTCTGGTGAAGGTTTTTTTGGTGAAAGTAAATACAGAGCTGTAACTTTTTTTTTTTTTTTTTTTTTTTTTAAATATAAATGCTAAAGTCCCAGTAGGAAATTTTGATACTTGGAAACTTCGCTTGCTAGACAACAGCTTGCCTGGGGATGAATCTGACTTTCTTCCCCATGGGAGGAATAATGTTTATTTTATAAACACCTACCAAACTCAAATGTAGCGCCCTTATTAATTCTTTTTTTCTAGTGAGATCTGTCCTTGCACAGCTTGAAGGGCAGTGATAGTAAAAACAAAGACAGAAATAAAATCCAATTTGATATTACTTGTGTGATATTTTATTTTTTTTTTTAAATTTTTTTTTTGGTGTGAAGAATAAACCTATGGCTATCTTCAGCAGAAATGTTAACATTTAATTTTCAGTAGTTTATAGGTAGCCTTCATAACTGAACTTCTGTGCCTTTAATATCCTTCTGCCTTGTCCCTTTCATGTCTCTGCCCTGCTTTTCTCTTTCATTGTTTTTGTTGCACCAGTTGGGAGTAGATGTTGAGGACAATGAATTTTAAAATACTGGGTTGCAAGAAGGACTTGCGATACGTGTGTATGTGCAGCAGACAAGGAGAGAATAAATAAGCGATTCATTTTTGCTGGCTAGGGATGACCTCTCTAAGTCCCACCTGGGAAGATAAGACATAATTGAAACCGTGAAGTTACTCATTAATATCCCTCAAGGAGGTGGAAACTTTGGCTTTTCCTGCCCATTTCACGTTTCTTGGTTTTTGCCTTGGCAGTTGAGTGTAGTGTAATGTTATATAAAAAGCTGGTGACAATCCCGGAAAGGTTTGAGTGTCTTACAGAAGTGATGTATGAGGACAATAGCTTATTGACAAGCTAGCTATCAGAAATGCATTTGAAACAAGAACGTCAGTGGGTTAGGGAGCTGCAATTATATTTTCTTCTAGATACAAGCATATACCCAATTAATATTAAATGAGGCAGGGCAGGATGATCTATTTCAAATCGGAGAAGCGGAGTAGCAAATTGTCTTCTAATTGTTTTTTAAAATTCAACAATTCTGCTACTGCATGTGTTTCAGCATGCTATTACATGTCTTTCCTTCCTTCTTTTGGTAAAGATAGAGCAAAAATTCCTATCAAGCCAGACTCATTGTTTACTTTAGCACAGGTTTCCATTAGTTAGAAAAACACACTTTTAAAAATTAAATTTCCCTTGAAAAACAATTAGCTCAAGTGGGAAGTATTATGCAGAGCTCCAAAGTTTCAAAACAATCTTAGAAGAAGAATTTTTAAAAAACTTTCCTGGAAAAGGAATATTGTAGCATTATCCGGATTCCAAATAGAATGGTTATGAATTAGCTATAATAATAAAAAACAAAGTGAACAGTCTGTTCGGTAAACCAAGTGCCATCCTTCAAGTCCTGCGCTGTTGATGGGGCTGTACGAATGTGACTTAAAACCAGCTTGACGGGCCTACCGTCATTACGTGTATAAATACGTATGAACACATAAAGAACAGAGCAATTTAAGATCATGTTTTCAATCCGTTATAACAATGGAATGCTAAATTACTATTTAAAAATAATATTTCTCATTGTTTACTATTGCAAACGATTGTTTTCATTTGACAAGAAGTGGTACCTATGGGTTTTGGGCGTACATGTTTTTGCCTGTTCTGGGTTACCGTCTTGCTATCTGTCAGGTATTTCCTTCAGGCACTTCAGAAAGAGCATTGAATCTCATAATTTGCATACAACCCATGATAATTTTGAATTCTCTGCAAATCGAGAACAAATTGCTCCATGTTATCTGTGCTGTTGAAATGGAGATTCTGTTTCAGAAGTGAAGGCAGGCATGCGCCTGCATTAACAAAACCCAAATTTTTCTGAAGACTCAGTGATTTAATGTCTGTTGTGACAAACTTATTTTATTACTATATGAGTTTGTAGCTTGGCATAAGAAAACCTAAAGTGATATTTCTTTGAAGTCGTTTAATGCCTATCAAACATACTTTTGAATATATAGTTCCTACAGTGGTCAAAAAAGCATATTTATAAGTGAGTAGTGTTAAGGTACGTGTTTATATGTCACAGAGCTTATATAAAATATGAAAACAGAAGCTATATTCATTGATAGAGTGAGAGCTCTTAAGGCTATTAGTGTTAACACCCAGCCAGTAAATTTTACATATTTAGGAGCATAAATAAAAAGGATACTCAGAAATACTTCTGCCTCATTTTTCGTTTTGGCTGGAGAGTAAAGGTGAGGTGCTAGCCACTACATGGTGGTAATAGTCCCCCGGAGGAAGCGTGTGAATTGCCTCTGGTCCTCGGTGGGGACCTGATCCTGCGTCAGAGCAGGGACTGGAGGAGCTCAGCATCCCTCACGGGGCCGGGCCTTCGTGAAGCCACGAGATCATCTTTACTTTTTTTTTTTTTTGGCAGTGGAACATCGTAACTAGTGATGGGAAGAGTCTGCTAGATCATCAGAGTTGGGGTGTGGTCCTTCTAGAAAAGGATGTACTCTCCAGAGAAGTTGTGGATACCCCATCATTGGCAGTGTTCAAGGTCAGGTTGGACGGGACTCTGAGCACCCTTATCTAGTGACGGATGTCCCTGCCTATGGCAGGGGGGTCGGACTAGATGATCCTTAAACGTCCCTTTCGACCCAAACTATTTTACAGTTCTATGATTCTGTGAAACACAAAAAGGATGTTTGGTTTTTCAGAGGTGGAAGGCGAGGTTGAGAGTCCCATCTGCATCGACGTTCCAGTTTGCAAGCTTAGATTTGTGTTGTTAGCAAGAATGGGAGCACAAAGGCTGAAGCCTTGGTCCCACCAAAATCACTGACAGGACCGTATACACTGAGGGAAGTTTTTGGAGGAAAAAGGTGGTAAGCTTAGTGCATAGAGAGGAGTGATTTATTTTGGAAATGTTTAATTTATTGCATAGAATTTGTTCACACTTTTGAAGTTCCTAAGTAGCAGGTGAGTTTTAATGCGATACAATAAAATGGCTTCTCTCATTTCCTTCTGTTAGTAAGCAGGGCTGGACTAGCAGGGTTTTATTCATCTCCCCACATAGGATTTATGAAAGAAGAGACCTACCTCAAATAGTTCAAGCCTTTTGCAGTCTTTAGAAGTAATTAGATTGTGGGTTGCATGGGTAGATTGTGGCTTGTTTGTTAGTGTTCTGAGCAGCGCTAGTTGCATCAGTTTTGTTCTGCATCTGCATGTGTTTATAGATACGTAGTGCTTAATTCCATAAACAGTCGTGTGTTTGAAGATGATTGATACTTCAGCATGTATAATCCGTGCAGAGCGCTTGTGCACGTGTGTGCGCTCAATAAAATAACTTTTTTGCGCAGTCTGATGATGCAGTGTCATTGGCAGTAGCGCTGTCGTAGGCAGTCCTGGCCCGTGCCTTTCATTTCTGCATCTGTGCCGTGCCGTGTCAATCTGTCTTTTGTACGCCCTTAACGGTTTGCAGGGTCAAGTTGAGAAAATCCGTGTGAACTGGCTGGGGAACACTTTCTCTGTTTGAACCTTTTGCAGATCTGTTGTTTTTTAACTGGATCAGGGAGCTGATCTGTTTCAGCGTATAGCCCGCCGGACTGTTGAGGAAGAAGAGAGAGGGAAACATGGTAGGCTGGAATCGCTGCCAAAAACAATGTATTATTAAATCATTGCGTAAAATTTTCCTGTTTTGCACAATATTTAAGAACGCAGGGGCAATACCAGGAAAGGGAAAAGACAATTGAAAAGCATACATTATAACCAAACACGTCAATGGTGAGTGAAGTTTTAGCTCTTGTGGTTGTGGAGGAAAACATGAAGAAGTCAGAACCAGATGCTAAATTAAAAGGCCTTCATTTCATAGGCTTAAAAATTAGGAGAATTTAACAATACTCTCTACGTTTTGGAGGAGGGGGGTCTTGTTTCAGGGTTTGTGAACGTTTGATGTTGCCAGTACTGGCATTTCCAGCACTGAAAGTGGTTTCTTCGTTTTGCCTCTTGGGCTGTCCCATGGCCGATGGGGCAGGGCCAGTCGAGTGGGAAATACAAAAGCAGGTAACTTGCCGGGTCGCAGGCTGTGGTGTCCAGGGCACGAGTTTATGGTGAAGGCTATTTCCTTCTACTGGAATCTGAGTTTTCAGTACGTTTTTAAAATAATTTTAAGTATTTTTCCTTTTTTTGAGAAACTTGGGGGCAAAAAAGGCATCTGTTTTTTTTTTCTGGATTTGAGCGTGTCTGCTAGATGTGTGCCTGTTACTAATTGAGCTCCAGAAACTCGTCAAGTTGCAATGACTTAAATCGGAACTGGAAGTACACTCGGTCACGTACATTCTTGGTCTCGCTCTGTTGAAATCAGTAGGGTAATTTGAGGAGGGGGATTACCATTCATTGCTCGTACCGCGAATGGCAGGATGTGCTGTTCAGAAAGCCAGAAAGGTTCAGTGAAAGAAAGATCACCGTGCAGCTTTCAGGTTGGCTGCTGGTTGGGAGAGATGGCTGACTCTACCGTTAGGCTTGTACAGCTCGCGACAAGATAGAGCCCCGCTTTTTTTTTCTTTGGTTGGCACATCTCGAGGCGTTGAGCAGCCTGCATGAGGAGGAGTGGCTCTTTTATGAGCGAGAGGCTTGCTGGAAATTTCCCGGTTAGACAGAACTGGTATAGAAGCTGTTGCTGTTTCACCCGCTCGTTTTATGCCAACATTTAGACAGCGCTGTCCTGGTGGAAAGTTGGTTTGTGACATTACTTTCTTCTGTGGGGAAAACCGGGGTTGAGGACAGAGACACTAACAAAAGGACTGCTCACCACAGTCTGAAAGGCCTGGCAAGGACAGCAGTGAACATCTTCAAGACGTGACGGGCCATGGGACCAAGTGCTTACTCTGCACTTTCATATCCTGCAAAGCTGGGGGAGACACATGCCATTTGCTGCAATGTATTAATGTTTAATTATTCGGTAGAGTCGTGGTGGATCAGCAAATGTAATTACCAACAGGGCAAGTGTGTGGCGTGGTTGTTTTTGGGGTTGTTTTTGTTTGTTTTGGGTTTTTTTGTGTCTTTTTTTTCTCTAATTCGTCTCCCTGTAGCTGTAAAGCCAAGGTACTGTGGGAGGAGAGCGAGCCGATGTCAGTGATGCAGGGAAATGCGGTCGAGCTTGCTGGGCGGCTCCAGGTCACACTGCACCGGGTGCATGCCCTTCTCCTGCAGGATTCCCGGAAAGGTCCCGCCAGCCACCGCCGCCACTCCGCGGGGGCATGCGCGGACTTCTTCCTGCCTCTCTTCCCTGGACAATAGAGGTTTATTAGGGGGGAAAAAAAAAAAAAAAAGCTGCTTACTGCAAATTGGTCTCTTTTCCCCCATTTGCTCTTTAAATTTGCCAAAATACCGCTGTGGTACGTGGTTCCGGCTGAAGCTTGCATCAGGGTGAATCTTCTGCAGGGGCGGCTGCCCCCAGTTTCTCGCAGGCGTAGGAAGATGGTGCTTCTGCTGTCGCCTTGCTTGATACTCACCTCTGTAGCAATTTTCACTTTGGTGAAAGTGGCAAAGTGTGAGGTTTACAATGGGATAAGCCTTTTGTGGGCCCTTGAAGTGTCTCTCTCCCTTGTCTGCTCAGCATTACCACTTGTTTCAGGGGCAAGAGCTCTTGCCCTTTTCAAAGTTTCCCTGAAGTTCTTGTTCCTGTGACTGAGAGATTGCATGATTTTCTCACTGGATGAAAAATTTAAAAGGAAAAATTGCTTTCGCTGTCATTGAGGAGAAAAGTAATAACCAGGGCTTCAAAAAAGATGAATAAAAAAGGAATATCCGATGCTTCTCAAACTCCAGCTCTCTAATTTCATGATATTAGGAATGGGGATGTCAGATGCTTGGAACTATTGCTGAAGGGCTTTTGCTTCTTGGATTTCCAGTGCTTAAAGAAACGCTGAATAAAATGAAATCTTTTTCTCCTTTTGAAAAAAATTAAAACTCGTATCTTAAAGCATACAGAAATGGATTTAGGTTTTGTAAGATTTTGTTTGCAAAGATGACACGTGGTACAATACATGTTGCCTGAAGAAAGCTGAGATTAAGCTAAATCAGAGAGTTTTTTTGAGAATACATAGTTGTATTCCCAAATATAATTATTTTATGTTTATATATTATATAATATTTTTTCTTAGGCCTAAAGAGAAACTGTGTTTGCAAGCGGTAATCAGAAATAATATTTTTTTCTCTTATAAATACGTTGTACATATTTTTGAAGTGTGTGTACAGACGTCTATGCGTATTTTATGGATGATACTTCTGGTGATGTTAACCCAAAGCTAAGGCAAGAATTTTGTAAACAAAAAAGTCGCCTCATTCTTTAGTTGTGTCTAGATAATTAACATCTAACTGAGCAAAATTAGGTAATTGCATATGCTGGTAGACAGTTGGATACTTTTAAAAAGACAGCTTTTTTTTTTTTTCCTTAAGCCTCCTGAAGATACCCATGGGGTGTTCCCAACAGTATGTTATGTAAACAATATGGAGCAGATACCTCTCAATGGTAAAGCTGTGATATGGCTATTTTTTACATGGCAGTGGCCATTTCCTCCCAGTCTTTGTCTGTTTTGGCTATTTGAATGTAAGCTGTTGGGATTGGCAGGTGTCTCCTACCATGTCTGGTTCCTGTTGTAATGGGGTTCTGCTGTACCATGGAGTTTTTTGTTTGCTACTGTAATATAATTAGTGTGTATTGTGAGCAGGCTATGTTTTTGCTCTGTCTGTGCAAGCAGCTAAAACAAGACTGAATGACTTTGTTACCCATTTTCAGGGATAGGCATTATTAATAGCAAAGCAGAAACTGCTTTAAAAAAAAAAGTTTCTGAAACTTGCTGAGTGGAATCCAGCTTTTTAATCAAAGTGCTAAGGGTGTGTATGTTTTTTCCATAAGTATGAATGTCTGTTTGACCTTCTGTGAACAAAAAAAAAAAGGGGGATTACTTTTGGCCTTTAAAACAATCAGAAGAAAAAAAGATATTTGGATGACAGTATAATGACTTCATTCTACAAGTCCTTGGGTTTCAACTTCACTGTACTTCAGCTGTCTCAAAGTGCTTTATGGTCAGTGTGTTTACACATGGGGAAAACAAAAAGGCAAATAAATGTAGATCCGACTTTTCAGACATGTCCGCTACTGTTGGTTCGTGGTTAATTTGCTGTTCCTTCTCTGTTGGTGTATGCATCTATGGTTTGCTGTGGAGTGTCTTGGGTTGGACACCAAGAATCAGCAGCACGTCCTTATGGTATTGAATGAAGTGCCTTGCCCTAATGTTCAGGATAAACCACTGGTAGGAGTTGGAGGACAAATGAAATTTCTTTGCTTTGGCCGCCAGGCTGCATCTTCCGTCCTGAGTTTGATGGCTATTTGTTTTCTTAATGGTTGTAAATCTCATTAGAAGTCCGTGGAAGTGTGGGAGAGTGGCTGACAGCAGAACATGGCCCAGGGCGTCGTGCTCTTCTTACTACACTTCAATCTTCCTGCAAAGAAAGTATCTGTTGGGGAACCAGGTGCCAATCAGTTCAAGTCCCTTGCTTTCTGCGTCGTGCATGCTTTGTATATTCTCCTAATAGTCCCTTCTGACAACCTACCACTTTGCTTTTGCTTTAGAGGCTGTTGAGATTGATTTCAGAAGTAGAGAGTAAGGCAGGGAAACCTTGGCTGCACTGACGTTTTCAGGATGAGAGTGATCTTGCAAAATTACTGTAGAAGCAGGGTGTTGTGATCCGCTTTTGAAAAAAGATCGGCAGTTCTCTCTCCCTCTCATACCTTGGATTTACTACACAAACTTTTTGATGTTGAGCTCTTACATTTATGAATCGCTTGAGAAGAACATGATTGCAGAGGCATCTCAAAATGCCACATTTCTCTCCACTACGATGTAAGCTGTAAGAAGGTAGGAAACTGAAAGTAGAAGACTTATGTGGGCCCTTAAATAGAGGATCTGTGAGTCACTGGTGTGAGCAGATGCAATTCTGCAGATTTTTATTTTCAGTAGCTATGCAGTTATTCAAGTTGGGGATCTGAGTGTCGAGTGCTAATCCTGGCAGCGTGGAAAGGTAGTTGCACAATGAGAGATTTCTTGCCCTGGCGGTTACAATGCCAGGCAGGGCATGGGATGTCAGCGATGGCGAGTTGTGAGTGCGCGCCTTCCTTGGGTGCTCTGTCTCCACGATGGTCTGACTATAGCGAAGGTGTTCTGTCATCTGAACAGTTCGCTTAGGATGTTGGCTCTGAGAAAGAAGGTGGGAAGAGGGGACCAAAACTGTGAAAGGCCCAGTGATTCTTTGAAGAGCAGCATTTATTTTTGCAGCAGAGGAGATTTCTGTCTGCTTCGATGGACTGTGTTGAATGAGATCCATCCGTGTTCTTGTCTTACTGCTCAGTATTCAGATGCCCACAGTTTGAGTCCCTGTTGGTTCCTTGTGGAAGATAAATCATGTTCATTGAAGCAATCATGTTTCTTATCCAACAGTAACATAGAACAGAGAGGTTTATTTGGATGTCTGGAGAAAGAGAAAACAACATCGTGTTACAGATGTCGTTCAGTCGTTGGTTAAACCAGAAGAAAATCTGTGCAATTGCTGTAAACTGCTACCTTTAGTAAATGGGTTATAGTAGCACCATTATGGGATTGGAAAAAGAGCTTCAGCTTATTCATTCAGTGCAGGAAGACCGATATTTCTTCACATATTCCTTATAAAAGGAATAGCAACTCCAGCTGCATAGTAAGGGCTCGAAGTAGTATTCCCCATCCTTTTTGTTATGAAATGCAGCCAATTTTCTTTCCTGCTATATGGAAGTGAGGAGCATTGATGAAAGATATTATGCAAGCGCAAATTATTAGTCATTACTTTGTTTAATTTTTCTTTCAACTCTTCATGGTTTTTCTTTCAACTCTTCATGGTTCTTTCAGATCTTTCAGGGCTCTTCTTTCTTTTTTTTTTTGTCATTGCTGTTATGGTGACTTTTGAGGAAATTTTTGAAATTTTTAACTAAAAAGCAGCCTGACATCCAGAGGCCCAGAACAGGCTCTTCCTCCTCTCCCAGAGGACCAAGCAGCTTGAGTGGAGTCCTGGCACTGAAAATCCAATCTACTTTGCAACCAAATAATGTGGACATTGAAGAAAACGTAAAACTTGTGCCGGCACGGAACTTTGTTGGTGAAGGTGAAAGTAGGGACACAGTCAACATGTCTTGTCTGACTGAAACCACGTTTTCTAAGGTTAGATAATTCATCTTTTGTGAATGAAGCAGGAGATAAAGCTGGAAAAGCTTGAAATTAAATGAAACGTGCAGGACCAGACATGCACTTTGGTATTAAATATTGACAAACCCCTTCTAGGTAACCACTTTGCCTCTGGAGCCCGGCATTTGCCTGAAGACTAACATCTTCTTGCTCTTGTGCTTACGGTGAAAAAGTTATTGGCATTGAGAAATACTGCTAACGGCCTGTCTCCTGACACTAACTTATGCTTCTTTTGGTGCTACGTCACTGCCTCCCTTGAAATTAATCTTGTCTGATTTATTGTAGGTTATTTCAAATGTCCCCAGTGACTTGGGTTGACTAATGTACTTTAAATCTGGTGAAATCAAACCTGTCGTGGGGGTTGACCATGTATAAAGCTTCTCCTTCCTGGAGATAGAAGACCTGGGAAAGTAATGAGCCCTCTTTGGTGCTTGCGCAGATATAAGACCGATCCTCTGTTGGTTTAAACCTGTGTACTGATGTGTAGGTTGGTTGGTTTTAGACCTTGGGTGAGTCTGGATTGAGGCAGCACTAACTATATGCGTTGTCTATATATTGTGCAGGCTGTATGCATTTACTGCTACTACTACAGCATGGCCCAAGTGGACTTGAAGGGGGAAGGGAAAGAAAGGAAGTGATGATAGAAAATTCAAACAAAGTTAGAGATTGGATTTGTGTGCTCCAGCTGAAAAGGGAAGTCTCCGAGTTAGTGACTGCAACGTGCTTGTGACTGGAGCTTTTTGACTCATCTTGAAAGGATGTAGTCAATGGTGCAGCTTCTTGATACGGGGTGAAGATGGCCTTCTGGGGTGGCTCACAGCGTGTGAGGCCTGTCATTGCATCTTCCCTTTTGAGTACTGTTTAAAAATAATGGAAACCTTTAAATTTGGTGGATTATCTATTTCCTGCTGCCTCTTCGTTTGTCATACCTGCTTTAACTGAGATAAAGATGCAGTGTTGTGTTATATTATCTAGCTTCAATGTCAGGGGTTTGGGAGGTTGTGTCTCTTTACTTGTTGGATTTTCTTAGCAGAAATAGGAGAAAAAAACCCCTACCTTGTGCATTTTCCTGCCTGTACAATCTGTACCCAGAGATCTTCTGAGAGCTGCTGTCTTGAGACCCTTGTGTCTGATCTAAGACTTTTGTTGTGCTTGGATTTCATGTTACCCGATTTATTTTTTTTTTCTCTTGCATTTGTAAGAAAAGCCTGTACAAACAATGCTCTACTGTTTCCAAACACTGTGAAGTTTTCCCCTTTGCTTCCTGTTTTTGTAGCGTGTTTGTGAAAAGACCTTGCTGCCTTTGCACTGGTGTTAGCATTAATGTAAATGCATTCAGCATTAGCTACAGTGTGTTCCAGCATGTAGGGACCTGAGTTTCTCTTCAGCAAGCGGTATTACTCTTCATTTATGGTAAGACTAGATTAAAGAAGACTTGTGCATGTAAAAGTGAAAGCACAGGCAGTGTTAAATTATGCAGTCATGAGCTTGTTATTTCCCCTCCCCCCAAGTATGCAAGCCAGTTAGTAACCTAGTGATCTATACATGAGGCTTTAATTGGATACATGCCCAGAGCGCAGATTAATATGGAAAAGCTATAAAGGCATGGGTTCACAAACTTTATTTGACCACACGAGGACCGTCTGCATGATCCCGTGTGGAATGCGTGAGGGATTCTCAAAACAAAGAAATACCTTCATGTGTTTGGGCAGATCTGCCTGTAAACCACAGGGTACGGAGGTGATGTCTTTGCGTTAAAGTCAATAGACTGTTGATTAAATAGGAGTTCCTCGGCCGAATATTCACTCCTTGTTTCTTAGGTGCTTTAAGTGGGGCAGAGGTGCATCTCTGTCCTCTGTGTAATTTACCCGACTACTTAAGTTTTAGTTTTGAAATTGTTGAAGTTTTCTTTTTATGACTGGATATAATCTTGGCCTCCTCTGGAGGTAAGGGGGCGGGCG
>VZTL01053672.1:542-17108 GCA_013400535.1 Scopus umbretta
AAGACGGGGGGGGAGGGGGGGAGCGGGAAGAGGGGGGTGCAAGCCCAGGTTCACGCAACGCTTTGTACGCAATTCCCCACGTACCTGCCAGCCCTCAGCAAATCACCTCTTCTTGTCTCACACCCTCCCCCTTGTACTTTTGCCTTCTTCGTGAAATCAGTTTTGCAAAAGCTTTGCTAAGCAGTTTTTCTGGGGGGTGGTGGGGGGTTGCCTCCTGAGCAAACGTCGGTGTCCTTCTCTAGCGCTTGGCTGTTTACTTTTCAGGAGGTGTGACTGATGAGATGTGCTCTCTTGTTCAATCAGATTGCTGTCCGTCTTTGCCAGCTGGACCGCCCCACTCATCTGCAGCCAGTTGTTTTTAGATAGCCCTTATTTCTGAGATAAGTTTACTTTGGGCCAAAGTGAGCAGGACACTTACCCCAGAAATGCTTATTGCATTTCTGAAAAGCCCAGCACCACACAAAAAAACCTGATGGCACAGAAGATTGGTATTGATTCAGCCACAAGGAAGGACCGACTGAGAGATATGTCCATATGATTGCAAGCTGTTGTGGTAGTAGAGTCTATGGAGTTAACATTCTAAAAATATGGTTTAGGCTAAGTCTTCTTTTTTTGAATTTGGCCCTAATTAGGGGTATGTTTACAGCCAATTATTAAGACTTAGTTGAGACGTAGTCACTTTTTAAGATGGACTAACTTGATTCCTTGTGACTGTTGGCATAATCTGAGAGGAAGGCTCATATCAGGTTTTTGACAGTGAAAATGCTGCAATATGTACTAGGGGGGGAAAAAAAGACCCCCCCCCCCCTCCCCCCAAACCACTGCCTTCTGATAGGATAGCTTGCAGACTCAATAGCTGCCTATTTGGTTTGTGCACAAACCTTGTTTCCATTTTCGAAGTACTGCAGTTGTTAGGAAACAATCCAAGCACTAGGTAGGTCTGGCTGTTACTATTAGCGTAAGGGCAGAGAAGCACCGTGCTGGAGAATGAATAAGCAGTGCACAATGTCATTAATATATTCCTTCTCCGTTCAAGGATCATACCGCTACAGCGGCTTCATCAATAGCATGCTGCACCAAATGTGATGTTTTAGAAGCTGAAAGTGTAATTATACAGCTGTGTTAAATGGCAGTCACGTTCTGAAAGACCACGTGCTAGGTGTTGCCACAGCTGAGATGCTGGAGTGAGCAGACTGCAAATCTCATCTAGTTTAGGAAGTGTCATGCCAAGAGTGCACGTTTAAGGAGCTTTGTATGTTCAAAGCATGATAATTTAAACACTGTCATATCAATTCCAGCAGATAAACATCACCTTTTCTACTGTTAGATAACAAAATACTTTACACAAATTGCCCAATAGGAGAAAGCAAGCTGCTAAAAGAACCAGTGAGATTTCTAGGTTTCCACTCCCAAGCCCTGAACTTGGGGTTCCCCTGTCTCTTGACCCTTGTTTTGCCTCCCATTGCTACTGTAGTTTTGTTCCCAGAAAGTAGAGACAGATCTTGCAATTTCTTGAGCACCCTCTTCGTAGTGGAAATAGGGAGATTACTATTTTTATCTGTCTCCTCATTCCAAAGGAGTTTGTCTTGTGATGTCAACTCTGGACTGAAAGAGGAAGAGTCAGCCACTTTGAGCACCTGTTAGCTCTGTCAATGATCGGTTAGTTATAGATATAAGGAGTTTCCTCAAGTTCCTTACTGAGGATACATAAATTCTTTTTGGGTACATTAAAGAAAAAAAGTAATGAATGAATTGTGGGCAATATTTATTCCAGTAATACTATCCTCACTATCTTTCAAGCCTCTCCAGTCATTCTAGAAGCCTATTTTGCAGTGCAGTAAATTAGAATATTAGGAAGACCTAACCATAGGTTTTTCCAAAAGTTGCAGGGAAGTAGTAAAAGAGGGGACACGGAGTTTAGTGATGAAGTTTTAGGTAAAGTACAGGGCCAGGCAAATGGTTTCAGTACTCACCCTGCTTGTGGGAGAAGTTGTCCACTTACAATATGTGAAGTAAGAACTGAAAAATTATTTCACTGGAAACTGAATTAGACAGAAAATTTTTACAGTTTGTATTTTTTCCTTATAACAGATAATTGGACAAGCAGGAGATTGAAAGAAGAGACTCTTCAAAATGTGTGATTAGTAAGAGCGAGCTCCTTAAACGAGTTTTTTTTCCAACTGGTAGTCATTATTGGGTTAAGAGCTGAAGCATGTGAGTTCATACCCATCCCAAAACTCTGGTTTATTTTCTTGAACAAAAATTCATTTGTATACATACCTGTATTAATGCCTTGTTGTTTGGTTTTTTTTTTAAAAACAAACTTGAGCTCTTGACCTAAACAATATGTTATTTGAAAGACAAGTATAAATTTCATGGAGCTTTTCCTCTAGCAGAAGTAGCTTTGACATCCTGCAGCATCAAACTGACTAATAAAAAGTTTTACACGTGTGGAATCTGAACGTTTTCTCTCTTATAAGAGCCTGTAGTAGCCCTTGATCTATTTTTTTGTCCAATTTAAGTTTCATTATTTTTCTGTCATATGCTCTTCATTCGATGAGCAGCCCAGTGTTCTCATTCTGTTTGCAGGAGACATTTCATGTCATCTGCCTGCTCTGCCCTGCCCTTTAGGAATAGGGATGTATGAACAGTCATAGCTGGTTCAGTGGCACATCAAAGTATTGGAACAGCCTCAGAGGAATGACACCTTAAAGGCACAATCCAGAGAGCATGTCACTGACCTGTAGTGCTTTGGAGAAGAGCCTGTGTTCTCTCTTGGGTAGTTTTCCTACTTAGTTTTCTTGGGTAGACAGGTTTGAAGGACATTCGCTTTTCTCCTGAGGTACTGTCAATATCAGCAAAAACTCATAGGGAAGAGGCCTTACGTGATGTTTGTGGATGCGTAAGAACAGCATTTTCCTTGGCACTACCCTACCTTCCATGTATTCCTATGACAAGTAGTCCCTTTTCTTGGGCATTATTTCTTTCCTCTCTGTATGGGTGTATGTATGGGTGTCAGTGACTGCATACTGTGGTCAGCTTTTCCCAACAGATCATGGATGCGTGAACAAGGCATGAGATTTTAATCTTGGCACAAGAGTGTATTGCCTGCTGAGTTGCCTGTGTGCTTGCAGGCAGTTAAGGTCTGTATCAGTACACCTCAAAGACAGCAGTCAGGGGCCAGGCGCTTTTCCTCATTTATCTGGACACTCATGGTTGTGTATACACTTGCAGCATTGTATTTTAAGTTGTGCAGGTACTAATTATCTGATGAGGACCTGAAAGACACATCTGCTTCACTTGCTGTCTTCTCTAGTTCCAGATTCCACATCTGGAAAACTTTTTTTCAGTCAGTTTGATTCTGAACAGAACCTTTTTTTTAAATACTTTCTATCCTTGAAGCCTCCTGGCTGGTGACTTCTAATTACTAATGCACAGGACAATAACATTTTAATTTGGAAAAGGCAGTAATGTCAAGTTCATTGTGAGACACTTAAACTCTCAGTATCAGGAAAAGACATTTTTCCCAGCTTAACTTGTGCAAGTATAGAGCTGTGCAAGAGTTATACCAATGTATAATTCTGTGGTTTGATATCTTACTCTGTTTTTAAGTCAGCTTGCTGAAAAAGTTTAGCAAATATTTTTGAACATGAACTAGGAGCATTTATCTCCTGCTTCCAGACCAAGCAACTGATTTCCCAAGCTTCCAGATTCAGAGTGAGATGAAGTACTTTAGGACTTTTGGAAAGGTGCAAACATATGTACCTTTCCCTATGCTCTATGCCTGTTGTTTACAGTTGTGTAGGTCCAGTTGCAGGTCCAAAGAGTTTTTCCTGACACAAGCTATCTTGTCACATGGTAGCTGGATTGTTCTTTACCCAAAGGGTAAATTTCATTAAAAGAAGTTAAAGCTATACTATTTTTGTATCACTTTTCCCCACATGTCTAATTTTTGTAGTTATCACAGGGATGTTACATGACTGAGGAAGGTATGAAGCCCAAGAGGAACAGCTAAGCATGAACACTGTCTTATCCTATTGGAAAAAGGTTGGAGAACCCTAGAATGAGAGCATTTGCTGTTACAGCTTTTGGTTTTGCCATATTGTCATGCTTCCATGAGATGCCATATGGGAGTAAATTATCTAAACAGCTTCTGTCTCAATTTGGGTTGTCTCTTAAAGTCAAAAAGAAATAGAAAGTTCTTCTCCCCTTGCAGTCACTTGGACTTCCTATCACAGATGAGCAGATACAGGAGATGGAAGCAAATCTGGACAACATTGACTTCAAGATGGCAGCAGAGGAAGAGAAGAAGCTGCGTCACGATGTGATGGCCCACGTTCACACCTTTGCCCACTGCTGTCCAAAAGCTGCAGCCATCATTCACCTCGGAGCAACTTCCTGTTACGTAGGGGATAATACGGTAATTGCCTGCAGAGCTGGCAACATAAAGCTACAGTTACTTACTTGATAGCTCCTTATAAACTTTTCTTTATAAAATAATATTAAATAGATTTTTCAGACATTTTTATTAGTTTTACTGTTCAAATTAATTCCCCTTTATCCTAGCTACTCTAGGAAGGCAAGCTCTTCTTGCCTTCTTTCTTTTGATATGAAGCAAGGTCTGTCTGGAAGCTAACTGATCCCTAAGCTCTACTTGCATGTTAAATATTCAAGGAGATGAGAGATCGTAAGTTACAAATGGATCCAGAAATGTGTGAACTGTTAGTTTTGCCAACAGGACAAGAGTTGACTGACTTACAAAATAAGGCCGCTTTCGATGTATGCAGCATATGAGCTTTAAACTGCTGCTTGGAATCCCTGTATTAATTTAGGCTAAATACAGCTTTTCAGTGGCCAAAAGAATGGATAAATGTGTTAAGTGAAACAGGAAGTACCACCATTCTACAGAACTGTAAAATGTTTCTGAAAAACCTGTCTAAAATTGAGCGCAAACTAAAGTCTAATTGCTGTTCCCCTGTGTCCAAGTCATTGCAACTTCACATCTGCTTTTGTTGTATAAGGAGCTGCTGCATGATTATTTTTACCCTACTCCTGTGCAAACCTGTTTGGCTTTTAGGTAATACCGCCTTCCTTGTGACACTTGGCACCTAGGTGTACCTCAGTATCAAAAGAACGAGTGAAGATGACTGCTGCCTGATCAGTCCACTTACTTTCCGGACGTCTTTAGCCTACAGTGCCTGCATTTTCCACTTAGGGTGAATGATACAGTCTGTCATTCCATGGGTATCAGGAGTCTCTCATTCATGCCCAGTTAGTGAAAATGGGTCTTTTGCTGCCCAGTATGTCTTTCTGTGGATAGTATAGAAGGAGCAGTGATGGATCCAGCGTTTTTGTCATAAGCAAGTTCACTTCTGATACAAGAAGAAAAGCAGAGCTTTCATTATAGGAGACTTTTGAACGGACAAAGCATATTTTGATTATCTGTGTCCTCTCTGAGAGAAGCCGTTATGTCTGGTCCTTCAGACATGGCCCAAACTTCCCTTCTTTGCTTCTTTCAGGATCTGATTGTCCTCCGTGATGGGTTTAACCTGCTGCTACCCAAGGTGAGAAGGCAGTTGTGCACATTGTCATAGAAGTGGGCGGTGCTGATGTCTTCTGAATAGCCTGCATTTAACTTGGATTTTCCTAAGCCTTGCTGGGAAGCTAGGAGGAGCTGTCTGACTTATTCTCAAGAAAGTGAACAGTTACCTTCCTTTTGTTTCTCAAGTCTTTCCCCAAAGCTTCTTTGCTCACCATGGGAATTATAAGCAACTCCTTGTTTATCTGTGCCACAGGTACTAGTGTCAGAAAACAACTGTATTGCTTTCAGGGTCAGCTTAGGCGTCCCCTTAGGGGAATCCCCTAGGGAAATGAATCCTCTAGGCATTCCTAGGGGTGTGTCAGCATTCGAGAAGTTATATAATACAATTTTCTGAGGTCATATACGGCGGGAGTGTAGTGCAGTGTTGTCTACCTGACCTGAGTGTCTTGGCACCCAATTTGCCCTGGACTGTACGTGTGCCAGTTATACCCCAAGCAGCTTTATTTCTGACCAATTCCAGGAATTAAGAAAATACTCAGGGCTAAACCAACTGCAGGATTGGGTTGAGCACGAGGACTAGACTAGTTTGAGCTGAAGTCCAACCACTTTTATCATCTCTTGCTTGAGTTTTGTAGCAAGCAAAAATAATGTGCATGCCCTGAACAACAGAAACACACTGTGTTCTACTATTAGAGGGGGTTATTCAAGAATTGCACAGTTGTTTCCCTCCCCTTTTTCTCACAGTGTTACTGTGCTTAAGCATGGTGCTTTCTGCTGTGGTTTTGGGTTGTTTTTTTTCCTCTCATTCCTCCTCTTTTCTGTCCTTCATACATCCACCAGCTCGCAAGGGTGATCAGCCGGCTGGCCGACTTTGCTGAGAAGTATGCTGACCTGCCTACTTTGGGCTTCACTCACTACCAGTAAGTAGCCATCAGCCTTTGCTTTCATTTGTCAGCTGTGCTTTGCTTAAGTTGACCTGCTACTGCTCTCTTTCATCCTTCTTTTTCCCACTTCTGACCAGTGGCAGTTGGTGTTTCTGGGCATCATTATGACACTGTTGGTGGTTCAGAAAAGGAGTATGTGCCTAACTCCAGCCTTGTCTCAGGAAATCAAACTGTTGCTTTGACTGGCTGTCAGCAGTTGTTTTAACACAGCTTCATAAGGAACAGCTTCCTGGTGAACATCGTTGTGTAAAGTCTGGCTGTTTCAAAAAGCATGACTGGGAATTGCAGTAAGCCTGTCTTCCAGACACATCTACTTTATGTTTGTTTTTCTGTCAGTTAAATTAGTTTCAGCTGCAGCTTAAAGGTTTGTTGCTGGCTACTTGTTACCAACAGCTACTCTGTCTCACTATTGCTGAAGCTTTCTTTTAAAGTGATGATTCCAGGATCGGTCAGTTTTCATACATCCCTATCTGGATCCCTGGGAATAGTCGGGAAGAATTTCTTCAGTTTAACAGGACAATATAGTTTTCTGTCTCTTGGGAAACTTCTATTTCTGTGCAGCACTTCTGACATAGAATAGAAGAGTGGAACAGAATAGGAGTATTTTCAGACAGCCTACCTACCGAGTCAAAGGACAGTGAGATCTGGATAGATCTGGTCTGTTGTTGGGGTAGATTAATCTTCTGCTTCATGAAGACAGTTTGCTTTCAGAGGCATTAAACTGTACACCTTGAGGTAAGCCTGGATCTTCTACCCCGGTGATACGGAACGTCAGAGACAGAGAAAATTAAGCACAGGTCATGTCAGGCTCAGTATCTGGCACTTTAAAATTTCTCCCAAAGGACAATGGGAGCATCAGGTCAGGTCTCTGATTAATTGTCTTGCTGTATATGCCATGTCAGTTCAATCAGCTCAGGTCCTAGGTCCTTTTTCATCTACAGCTTTTTGAAGGAGTATTCTCTGGGCTCAGTTTTATCTTGGCTTTTGAAAATAGTACAAAGGAGTATTCAAGAAGTGTATGCAAGGTGAAGTTGTGAAAACTAAGGTGAAGGCAGCATTGATACCTTGGCCTTTTCTGTGTCTTTTGTCAGCGGGGCCTCTGCCCCATTACAAACAGGTCCGTGTTGTCCCTAGCCTTCCTTTTGCTGCATACATACTTGCCGAGGCCTTTCTTGTTGCCTTTCACATCNAGTGGGGGGCCGGGGAGGGGGCCCGGGAAGTCTCATTACTTGCACCAACTGAGGCTTTTCCGATTGATGGAGTTCTGGAAAAACACCATGGACCCTTTCTAGATATTCTGACTAGCGGGCCTCCGGTCACTTTTATTTAAGAAACTCAAAAGCTGTAGTAGTGAAACGCCTTCAGATAGCCATTCTCACTTATTTCTTAATCCCTTAACACCTACAGAAGCAGCAATTACTGTTTTCTCTTAATGTAATTACATCTGATTCCTGAAAAGAATGATCATATCTTCAGTACCATTTACTGGTAATATATATATGTGCTGTTACATCTTCCTGCACAAGCCAGGTCTTTTTAATTTCTGCTGAGGAGTCAGAGAGACCAGCCTGTAAGGAGGTCTTAACAGTAGACTCAGCAGCAAAGTGTGGTCCTTCTGGAGTTCTTGCGCAGATTGTCAATGAGTCACATTCTGTTCTTGGTTGTTTTCAGACCTGCACAGCTCACCACTGTGGGGAAACGTTGCTGCTTGTGGATTCAGGACTTGTGCATGGACCTGCAGAACATGGAGCGGGCTCGGGATGATCTGCGCTTTCGGGGTGTAAAAGGCACCACTGGCACTCAAGCCAGCTTCTTGCAGCTCTTTGAGGGCGACCACAGTAAAGTAAGTTAGACAGCCTAGGGCATAGACTTGCAGTCTTTGCAATTCTCCCCCATGGAATGCTGTTCTGTTTGGGGGAACATGATGATTCTGGCATCAAATTCACAAGGGCATTGTGATCCCTCTGGGGCCCACTGACAAGGCCCTGTGTGAAAGTGAGCAGAATTTGGGAAGGACATGCTTCCCAGCAAGTATACCNAATTTCTCCCAAAGGACAATGGGAGCATCAGGTCAGGTCTCTGATTAATTGTCTTGCTGTATATGCCATGTCAGTTCAATCAGCTCAGGTCCTAGGTCCTTTTTCATCTACAGCTTTTTGAAGGAGTATTCTCTGGGCTCAGTTTTATCTTGGCTTTTGAAAATAGTACAAAGGAGTATTCAAGAAGTGTATGCAAGGTGAAGTTGTGAAAACTAAGGTGAAGGCAGCATTGATACCTTGGCCTTTTCTGTGTCTTTTGTCAGCGGGGCCTCTGCCCCATTACAAACAGGTCCGTGTTGTCCCTAGCCTTCCTTTTGCTGCATACATACTTGCCGAGGCCTTTCTTGTTGCCTTTCACATCCCACATCGGATTAAACTGCAGGTGGGCTTTGGCTTTCCTAACCCTGTCCCTGCAGTGTTGGACAGTTTCTTTGTATTCCTCCTGGATCACCCGACCCTGCTTCCACATCTTGCGTGCTTTCTTTTGATGTCTGAGCTTAATCAGGAGCACCTTGTTCACGAGCATATGCTTTTTTGAAATAGTGTAGAGGTTGTCTTTGGCATGTGGATAATTTGAAATATTTCAACTTCTAGGTTCTGCATAATACCCCCATTTTCTCCTCAAAGCATTTGCAGGGGGACAGTGTGGTTGAAGCTTGCAGATACTTATTTCAAGGTAGAGGTCTTACAAAAAATGTTGGCTAACGATATTGTTAATTATTGCACGTTTGCCCAGAGGCCAAGGAATGCATTTTTATAAATAAAAAGGAACGGTGCCTTAGGGGAATCACTTAAAATCACAACGTGACCGCAGAGGTTTCTGCGCTGAGAAATTCACACCAGTGCTATAAGTTGGCCGGGATGCCCACTGTGTCCGGATGCCCCCTGTGCCCTGGGCAAGCAGAATTAGGGTGGGGGATAGGTGCACCCCCCGTTTCTCCCAGCCACCTGGCTTCTCCCCCGGCGGGCAGAGACCTGCGCGCGTGGTGCGGGCCGGCAGGGGACACCCTCGGGGGCAAAGCACTAGTGGGGGGGCAGGAAGGAGGGGGGCCGGNTTCCTGCACAAGCCAGGTCTTTTTAATTTCTGCTGAGGAGTCAGAGAGACCAGCCTGTAAGGAGGTCTTAACAGTAGACTCAGCAGCAAAGTGTGGTCCTTCTGGAGTTCTTGCGCAGATTGTCAATGAGTCACATTCTGTTCTTGGTTGTTTTCAGACCTGCACAGCTCACCACTGTGGGGAAACGTTGCTGCTTGTGGATTCAGGACTTGTGCATGGACCTGCAGAACATGGAGCGGGCTCGGGATGATCTGCGCTTTCGGGGTGTAAAAGGCACCACTGGCACTCAAGCCAGCTTCTTGCAGCTCTTTGAGGGCGACCACAGTAAAGTAAGTTAGACAGCCTAGGGCATAGACTTGCAGTCTTTGCAATTCTCCCCCATGGAATGCTGTTCTGTTTGGGGGAACATGATGATTCTGGCATCAAATTCACAAGGGCATTGTGATCCCTCTGGGGCCCACTGACAAGGCCCTGTGTGAAAGTGAGCAGAATTTGGGAAGGACATGCTTCCCAGCAAGTATACCATTTCTTGACAGTAAACTGAGAAAAACAAAGGATCCTTTTTGCCATTGCTGACTTCCCCAAGTTGTTGCATTCTGAGCCCTGTTTGTTTTGTTTTTTTCTTCACCCTGAGGTTGAAGAGCTGGACAGATTAGTGACTGCGAAGGCAGGATTTAAGCGGTATGTAACAAGCATGCATAGTCACCTAAATTTGGGGTTAACAAAGTGCTGTCTGTGTTGGCCTAGATTCCCCTAGCTGCCACACCAACATCTGTGCTGCTGTTGACTTAACTCCCTTCGCCATCTTCCCAGTCACAGCTTCCCACAGGAAACTTCTCCTAAATAGGCCACTTCTACTTGTCTCCCTGTCAAAGCATGACTGTCCCTTTTCTCTCTCCCATCTGCATGCTGCCCAAAATTGACAGCCTGAATCCAAAGTTGTTATCAGGGCAGAATGCCAACCCTCCACTTTAAGAGCCATGTCACTCCTTGCTCAAAGTCTTACAGTACAGTTGTATCTGTCTTGGAGCACTCAACTTCTGTGCTTATTTTTAGGGCTTATATGGTCACAGGGCAGACCTATAGTCGCAAGGTGGATATTGAAGTCCTGTCTGTGCTGGCCAGTCTTGGGGCATCTATACACAAGGTGAGCCCCATATTTGTATACATTGGGAAGAAGGGGAAACATTTTAGATCTTGAAGAGAAGGTACTCATGGTGCAGAACGCTGTTCTTGAGAAATGGTAATTGGTGTTCCTTGTTCAGCTGTTCTCTTTGTGATCATGTAAATTCACTGGTGGTTACATGCCTAGTAATCAAACCTCAAAGATCTTAAGACCAGTGGCAAAGAAAGCAAGTTTACTGAGCAGATTCTAAGATGGGTTAACAAATCCCACACCAGATATTAGTCTAATCTATGCTAAATTGATCCAATTAGAGTAATTGTCTTTCCTAGTGGTGTGCAGGTTTTTAAATTCCACCATTTGCTCCTAGTTAATTGCTTCTCTGATAATGGTGTTATTCTCTCTGTCCTTGTGGATTCTTTTCATTGATTTATTTGTGTTCCCTCCCTCCTCCTCCTGGGCAAAAGTGATCTGTGGTATTTTCTTCTGGTTTAGTTTTGTAGGCTGGCTGGTTCAGTAAGCACACATTATCTGTGTTTGCAAATCACTGTGTAATTTTTTAATGCATTTTCACTATTCCCTCCTGGTATCTTTTCCATTCCCTGCAAACATCTGCCCTTCTCAGAGTCCTGTTCTATTCTTATACAGTGGACACCTTTTTTTTCCTTATGCTTTCTTGACTGAGATTTTTAGGCCAAGAAGTATGATTGCAGTGTCAATTTATTTGTCAAATTTTTCACTGTGTCCCAAATTTACTTCCCAAACACAGATGCAAACACTTCTCCAAGAACACTGACAGGAATATATATTGGTGTATGTTAGGTTGGTTCTGTCTGTTAATTTCTTGGGCTTTTTTCTAGATTTGTACTGACATTCGTCTTTTGGCCAACTTGAAGGAGATAGAGGAGCCTTTTGAGAAAGACCAGATTGGTAAGGGATGGGAGACATTTCTTGGGCCGGTGCATATATCTTTTCATTTATGTCGGTGGAGCCTTTTAAGCAAACTTAGAAATGTCACTGACAGAAGTTGCTTTAAATTAACTGAAGTTTGACATTGTTAGTATTTTGGGTACTTTTTAAAGGGGAAAAAAAAAAAGCACTTTACCCAAAGATTTCTGGATATTAAGTAATTAAAATCACATTTGTATTTCTGCACTTCATGGGTTTGGGGGGAATGCAGAAGCAATCATGTATTCCTCACAGAGGAAGAATTGGGTCTGAGAAGTACTTACTGTTTTCCATTTCTCATGAAGCTAACTGGAGCTGTAGGTTTTCAGCTTGACTCAGCATTTTAGTCTTTAAACAGACAAATTTGGAACAATGAAACTAGGCTGGACCCTTGCCAGAAGTATACCAATGATGTGATTCTGACCATTGGTAGAAGGGGAGAAGGAAACATAGGGTTTTGGCTCTTGGCTGAAAGAAAGTTCAGGCAGGCACCCTAAATAGTAGCATAGGATTGAATTGGCAAATTAAGCCTTTGTCATATTTGTTACTTGAATCATTCTACATTCTGTGGTTGGTTTTGATACCCATTTGTCAGAGCAATGGACAGCAGTACAAGTAATCTGACTTTGAAGGACAATGTTATTGAGCAGATGGGGTCTTTAACACCGCTGAAGTTGCCGTGGGTAGCCTAGAGAGACGATGCTAAATACTGCATTCAAAATTAAGTCCATTTATTTTTTTTATGTGGTAGTACTTGTTCTGTTTTGTGGAATTGCAAAATGTCTTCTCACTTTTTTTCTCCCCACAGTTGGATGTTTCTAATCTGAAGGGGGAAAGTGTGGTGGTGTCGTTTTCTTTATTCTATTTTGTCTTTAGAAAATCATCATGTTTTGATACTTTAGTCAAAAACATGATTCCTGATGCATTTTTATCTGGGGGAGGACCTTTATCTCTTCTTCCTGAATGCACTACTTCTATGTCCTGTTTCCATCACTCTTTCTCCTTCCACAGGTTCAAGTGCTATGCCTTACAAGAGGAATCCAATGCGTTCAGAACGCTGCTGCAGCCTGGCTCGACACCTGATGACTCTGGTGCTGGATCCTCTCCAGACAGCCTCTGTGCAGTGGTTTGAGCGAACGTTGGATGACAGTGCCAACAGGTTTGTTTAGATCGTGCATTGCAGCAATTTCAGAAGGTCTCGTGCAGGAAAGTCTTTTGATGCATTTAGAAAATACTATTTTTAAACTAAAACCACAAGTTACCACCTTGATGAAAAGCAGTCTCAATAGAATCTAGACACTACAAACTGGTTTCCTCTCTAAGATCAGATGAAAACTGTTAGGGTTTTTTTTAAGGTCAAGATCTTCTGCAAAGTAAACCAGCAGAGAGAGGGAGGGATGCAGAAGACATGGTAATAAATTGCTCTCATTGTCTTCCTGTTTCAACAGCATACTGTAGCAGTTCCTACGTCTCTCAAATTTTCCTCCCTGTCTGTTTTGAACGTGTTTTTGGACTCTGCTTCTCTTCACTTCATAAAGAAAATGTAAAATTTTATCTGTAATACCTTAACCCTCCAAATAATCTAAAGAAACTTATTTTCATCTCTTTATAAAGTGTTGTTTTTTACAAGAAGTAGTTCAGATCCAAAAGAAAGAGCACAAACTTTGATGTTTTTTTTTTCTTAAGTAATGTTTCATGAAAACCTGTGCAGGTCTTTTAGATAGAAAACTTTGCTTTATTTTCTGATTCTTCATTGTGACTATTTTGAGATGAGCAAAAGTTATCTATAATTATTTTCAAGTAAATTATAGCAATTAGATTCAATGCTTCCATCTTCCAGTTAGTGCTAAATTTGCATAAAGCTCATACTTACCTTTGAAACATTTTATTTTCAAAGTAATCTTCTGTTGCTGAATTTGATCTCCTAGAATCTTAGAAATCTAGAGATTTCTAAGATCTAATCTTTAGATTTCTTCAAAAATCTTTAGATTTCTGAGATATGGGGCTTGTGGAACAATGAACAACAGCAGTTTTGGCTACGGATTAGTGTTCAGATTGTTGATGAGAATGTTATTTTTAAAATGTTTCCACAAACATAATGTCTGCATAAAAGTTCATGAAAGCATGGAAGATCTTTTCCCAAAAGGACTTTACTCCACAGCTGCTAGTCTTGTTAAGGAAAGAGCTGCATAGGCAGCAGAGAACAATGTAAGCAGAAAACAGATTTAAGAAATTGGATACTGGTTGATATGGTGTGTTTATTTCCCAACAGCTACCAAATGCTGAGAGATGTACTGGAATGTTTCAAATGTTTTTTTCATCTCATCTAATAGAAAGGATCATTTGTCCACTTCATAATCCAATTAAAAAGTTCTGTGCCTGGGATTTTTCTTTTTAAAGCTATAGTGTTTTGAAAGGAGAGAGCAAGCCAGAGAAAAAGCGATCAACCTACAAAACAGCAAGGTCCTTTTGAAGACAGTGTGATAGAATTGGGGGCCTTAAATGTAGCACAAGGTTCAAGTACTAGTATATTTTAAAAGATCACAGTTTAGAATGGGCCAGGCACTGCTGTCACAGATGGATGATGCTGTAATTGGTGCACTGTGACACAGAGCCTTTTGCGTGATGCAGCTCAGTCCCCACTACTTATGTCCTTTCCCTCCTTTCCTTTTTGTCATTCTTTGTAAGGAACCTCCTCTGTGACCAGGAGCTGGTCTCTCAGAGGAAGCCCCCACCAAATGCATGGATCACTTTGAAAGTTTCCCACTAAGCACAGCCAAGCACAGCATGGCAGTGCAGCGTGTCTTACTCCTGGAGCATAGGATCAGTAGACAGGGCAACACAGAACACAGGGGAAGATAGTCTCCTCATGTGTTTGCTAGCTCTGTAAATTGCTGCCCTTTTTCCTAGCTGTATAATCATTGAATTATCTTGGAGCTTTCTGTGTGTGCCTTTACCCTTCTCTTCCTCTCCCTTTCTCTACTGACAAAAAAAAAAAAAAAANGTTACAATGTTTTCCAGGAGAAAAAAAAAAACACCACCAAAAAACCTGGAACCCTCCCACCTCCCTAGCTTGAGAGCTACTGCTAGAAGATGTTCTTTAGCTTTCCTGGTTGTGACCTGTAAGCAACAAGAAGCACTTATAAGGAGAACAGTTCCAGCTTTAGGGCCACAGTAATGGTATTTACAGAATTATTTACAGAAACTAAAGAGCTGGATCTGAGGTAGACTGGAATATGGCCTTTATTGCTAACTGGGGCCCTGGGTATGTGTGTTTCATAGGCGCGTGTGTCTGGCTGAGGCTTTCCTCACAGCTGACATCATTCTGAGTACACTGCAGAATATCTCCGAGGGACTTGTGGTATATCCAAAGGTAAAGCAGGAGATAATGTGTGCAGTTGGATCCTTGATAATGCTGCAACTATGCCAAAGTGTGTAAAAATCCTCCCACTCAAAGGATTATATTTTTATCTGTTAGTTCAAATGGTTTCTGAATTTTGCTCTCCATTCTCACTATATTCTCACTGTTTGCAGGACAGACATGAAAGGGTACTTCTTGCAGCCAAAAGGTAGTAAAATAGAAATTTCTCAAAAAGGATATTTTTCCCTGAACTACACGATGGATCTGTAGAACTTAATACAAAAAGATACTGTCAGGGCAGATCTCGTACAGTCCTGTAACTTACCTACAGGTTAAAAAAAAATATTCATTGTACATCTTTTCCACAGTAATGTCCCTTACAAGGTAGAGATTTTAAGTATTATCAGCTTCAATACCTGGATTTCCATAGCTAAATTCAAAAAGATAAATTATCTTTGCATCATTTTCCAGTCCTGGAGATTCAAAGGGAGAGGAAAACTTCACTGGGAGCCCCAGTTGTGTACAGAATTGCTATAATACTGTTTCTTTTTTCTGTTTGTTTTGTTTTGTTTAAGGTGATTGAGAGGAGGATCCGGCAGGAGCTGCCATTCATGGCCACAGAGAATATAATCATGGCGATGGTGAAAGCAGGGGGCAATCGTCAGGTACAAATGCAGTCAAAAATACCTTTGTTCACTGCCTGGCATTTCACTTCTGAGAAACAAAAGTACCTGGGCTCTTGTCCTGACCATCTCACCTTTCTTTGTTCTCCACCTACTTCCACAGAGTTATTAATATTACACTGGTGCTGCAAAGCCAGACTCTGCTCTCTGAGGAGAGAGCAGTTGTGGAGATCTGTATTTACTGTTAGGAACACTGTGTGTTTGAGCTAATCTGGCTGTCTGTGCTGGAGAAGAGGGAGACCTATTTTTATGTTAGATACTAGTAGGCGTTTTCCTTTTGTAAATGTTTGAAGGAACTTGGAACACAGTCCAGGCTTCTTTAAATGGAACACGTTGGCAGTTGGCTACCTTATAAATGAAAAGAATGAATCAGTGCTGTTAACGAAAAAGCAAGTAGGACCATTCAGAACCATTCATTCATGTGTCATTCTTCTCTAATTCAGTATAGTGCTTTTTATTATTAACTTCGTTTATGGTCCTTCATTCAGATTTCTGTGTTCAAGCATTGAACATTTAATTTAAACATTAAACATTTAATTGAAATTAAATGTTTTCCTTAGTAAATCAATCCAGACACAATTAGATTATATTTCCTTACCATTTAATTTTGCAATTCAGTTTAAAACTGATAATCAAATTTACATCTTAATAAACCAGCTTATTTTCACTTACCTTTAGATAGTAATTTTTCCTTCTGTGATTATTTCCACATCAGGGATAGAAGTCAAACCTGCAAGATACTAATAACAAAAGGGTTTGCTAGGAGCTTTGAGTAGGATAGGTGGTTCTAGTTCTCTAAAACGCTTCTGGCAACTCACCCATGATGTTAGTCAGGAAAAATCTTTTTCCTTCCCCCCCCCCCCCCCCCCCC
>VZTL01053672.1:17124-31624 GCA_013400535.1 Scopus umbretta
TCTTTTTCCCCCCCCCCCCCCCCCCCCCGCGCCGTGTGCCTCTGATATTTGCCACTGGGTCAGTCAGTAAGCTTCCTAACTAAACTTATTAAGGGTCACATCATGTGGATAAGTTTCATTATCTTTTCATCTGGTTCTCTTTCTATCCCATACTTGCCTAAACAGTCTTCTCTGTTTTGATTAGACTGAAGAGTGAATTTTATTTCTGTTTGTTATTGGCCTACCTTCCTTATGGTGCTGTTCAATTACAAATCTGTAGAGTTTAGTACACGTATAAAATCTCATTCAGATTAGTATATTCAGTTTTCATGTGCTGGGAACTTCAGAACAGCACATTTTCTATGCTTTCCCACCTCATAGCATAGAAACTCACTTCTCCCCACCACTGAACAGCTCCCTCCCCTAAACATCCAGAAGACCGGTCTGGATTCACCTGAGGCAGGTCAGTGCTGGAGCAAGGTGGCCTTTGGATGGAGGAAACAAGGAACAGGAGATCATTTTCCTCCTCAATCGAAGATAGATCAAGGACGACACATGTGAGGAGAAGATTCTTACATGGCTGTAAATGCAGCCACATGACTGTAGTTTAGGGCCAGCATGGCAGCGTCTGATTTTGCAGGTGGTCCCTGACTACAGTTGGATTCCCTTGTCTTTACAGAGTGATTCCACAGGAAATCAAGGGATTAGGAAGTGTTTTGGAAAAATTGTTTTAAGGGTTTTTCCAGTCTTAGTGTTATGTGAAGGTTGTTTGGGAGAGAATGTCTTGAGGCCCTCAGGTCTGTAAGGTTTTTTTTTCCCTTCGGACTGTGCTTAAGTAGCCATGGTTTACATAGTCTCACTGCTCATGAAGTTTGGTTCTTTTCCCTTTTCCAAACCTGTAGAGGTTTTACATTGTTATGCTCCCAAGATGTTTCACAGAGGGGATGACTAGGGGTGAATAAGGAATTCCTTTATTACAGTTCATAGAATATTTTGGGAACAGCTACTATAGTCGGAAAAATCATGCAAATAGGGACTAGAACAACTGGGAGAAAAAATCCTATAGTGACTCCTAAGAGTATCTGGGGAGTTTAAGGAAGTGTGAAAGATTCCAGTGTCGTAAGTTTGTGGTATAATTGAACAGGGAACGTATGTGTCATTCAGACCGTTTTAGCCTCAAAGGGCTGGTGCGGAAGGATGAAGAAAATCTTGTTTTAATACAGTGGTATATGAGACTCTGCAGTCCAAGCCATGTCTCATTTGTATCCTGTCCAGTGCAGTACACGTTGATGTTTCTCCCTCCTGCACAAGTTAGCAGGATGAACATGTGCTGTCAGTTCCAGTGGAATGACTTTTTTCTTTTCCCCTCCTCTTCCCCCTGTTCCTACAGGATTGCCACGAGAAGATTCGTGTTCTCTCCCAGCAAGCAGCTGCTGTTGTGAAACAAGAAGGGGGTGATAATGACTTCATTGCCCGTGTCCGTGCTGATCCTTACTTCAGCCCTATCCATAAACAACTTGAAAGCCTGTTGGATCCCTCGTCCTTCACTGGACGTGCTCCTCAGCAGGTAAAGTAGCGGAAAGAGGCTACAGGTGTTACAGGTTGTAATGCAATGTGTTGTTTAATCCTGCATCTTCTTGTGTGCCAAAGAGCGTACACATAATGTACCTCTGTCCATACTACTAAGGCAGACACGTTCCTCTTGTTTTCCTTGGCTTCCTTGTCTTTCCTTGTGGGCTTCACATTTTTGACCCTGATGTATCAGACTGCTAGGTGTCTCTGAAACGGAGACCCCAGTGAGACAAGCAGGTCTGAATGAGGAGGAGGAGGGAACCCTTTCTTTTGCTAATTTTCTCTTTCCTGTCTTTCTTGAACAGGTGGCAAAGTTCCTGAAGGAGGAGGTTCGACCAGCGCTGATTCCATACCAAAGCAAGATGGGAGGGAAAATTGAGCTGGCACTTTAGGTGTATTCTGCAAAGGTGTGTGGCTACAGGAAGATAATAAAAGCCTTATTGAACCACGTCTGTTTACTGTGTCACGTTATTTTGGTTCTCTACAGTACATTTAACCCCCCAAGCTTACAGCCACCTTGATTCCAGATGGGCTTTTCATTCTTTGCTGTTTAATCAAGCCTCCATCTATTGTGTGCTGAGTTACTGAGAAACGCTTGATTGTGACAAGGTAACTTTATCACACTACCTTTCATTGGCCCCGTATAGAGCACTGCCAGCTGTTTAAAGAGCAATGCCAGGTGCTGCCCGACATTCATGTATGAATTGTTGAAGAGCGGGGGTAGGGAGAACAGAGCCCACTTCCATCTTACTTATCTGCCTTTAAACTTTCCCCACAGGTGTCTCAAAAGCTGATAAAAGATTGTCCTGGCTTTCAGAATACTGTGACTTGGGGAGCAAATGGGCCAAAAAATTAGGAATAATGAAAGGCAGAGGCCATGGAAATTTTCGGCTCATCAAACTGGTATTCCTTCAGTGCTCCCTTGCTGTTTTAATACTGTACCGATGGCTCTGTAGCTTCTGCAAATCATATTTACAGGTGTGGGTTAGGAACCAGCTGTTGTGATTTACTTTTCCAGGTCCTTTGCTGTAGGTGCTTGATGCTGAATGGCAGGTGGACTCTGACATATAAAAGTCATTCTCTACTGCAATTAGGTTTTATTTTATAAGGAAAGAAAAAAAGATGTTGGAATTCATTGGATGCCAGAGAAATTTAAGAGCTTTGGTCTTATTTCTCGCCCTGAATGTTCTCTTTGTAATGTCTGGGCTTTACTGGATATTTAGTACTGGACCAAACTCTTCGCCCTTTCACTTAAACTGGAATGGTTCCTTTACCTCTTCTTCCAGTGTTGTTGCATTACAGCCCATTTCTTTTGCTTGAGTGCAATAAAAATTGCCTCTGTTATTTACTCAGACTCACAGAGATTACTTGATCAGAATTAACTTGATTCTTTTTCCAAGTGTGATTGCTGGAGAGAATTAAGAAAAGCAGAACTGAAAGAAGCTACCTGCTGTCTTTGAGGCCATCATTGTTTAAAGAGGATTTCAAAATACAGTATGTTTTAATAAGGCTTGTCAATATTAGGTAGTCAGAGAAGCGGGAAGCTTCAAGCCACATATCCCCTCATCTAGATTGCTCTGGCTTTATCTTGCCTCTAGACTATGGCATTCAAAATGTCTCAAGTATTTGTGAGTTTTATGGTGTTTAAAATATTTTGCCTGCTTATGCTATTAACATTTAATTAGTCATCTGTTTGAAAAGGGTAACTAATTTAACACTGGTAACATTCAGACTATTACTCAAATGGATAGCCAGGCAGGAAAACAGATAGATGCAGCAGTCCTCCTTTTCTGGTCCTCTTTCCTCCTCCTTCATGGGATTAAAAAAAAAAACAACCAACCCTGTGCAGAGAAAAAGGAGCAGCTAGCGTATCTTTTCTCATCATCTGGGAAGAAATCTTTGTGCTAGGTAGAGGCTACCAGCTGTGAGCCATTGTGCTTGTTTTCCTGGAAAGTTTAGAAAGAAGAACAATGACACAGGGAAAACGTCACCCTCCTAGAAAACTGTGACATGATACACAAATCCTTTTGGAGACTTCTGCTCCTCTTCAGAAGAGCTTGGTTTGGGACCTCACTTTCCCAGTGGAGCTGGCAGAGGCGCCAGCCAGTGATGCGTTTCCCCCTTCTCCTCGGTTGTTGGAGCAGGACGCCGAGGCAGTGCTTTAAGCAGCAGCTCTCTGCTAATTTGCAAGGCCAGATCACTCTTCCAGTCCAGGCCGGTACGTAGCCCCGCAGCCCGCCTCCGCGACAGATGCGACCAGTAAAGCGGCAGCGGGTCTGCGCCCTGCTCGGAGGGGAAATTAGTCTAGACCTGAGCGACGGAAAAGAACCGAGCANGGGACACACACACACACACACGCACGCTAAAGCCGCTGGGGCGGCCCTGCTGCTGGGACGGTGTGGGGGGCGGGCGGCCGCCTCTCCGCTCCGCGGGCCCTGCCCGGGCAGGGGGGGGAANGCAGCTAGCGTATCTTTTCTCATCATCTGGGAAGAAATCTTTGTGCTAGGTAGAGGCTACCAGCTGTGAGCCATTGTGCTTGTTTTCCTGGAAAGTTTAGAAAGAAGAACAATGACACAGGGAAAACGTCACCCTCCTAGAAAACTGTGACATGATACACAAATCCTTTTGGAGACTTCTGCTCCTCTTCAGAAGAGCTTGGTTTGGGACCTCACTTTCCCAGTGGAGCTGGCAGAGGCGCCAGCCAGTGATGCGTTTCCCCCTTCTCCCCGGTTGTTGGAGCAGGACGCCGAGGCAGTGCTTTAAGCAGCAGCTCTCTGCTAATTTGCAAGGCCAGATCACTCTTCCAGTCCAGGCCGGTACGTAGCCCCGCAGCCCGCCTCCGCGACAGATGCGACCAGTAAAGCGGCAGCGGGTCTGCGCCCTGCTCGGAGGGGAAATTAGTCTAGACCTGAGCGACGGAAAAGAACCGAGCAGCTTCTCCTGCCGCCGCCGCCNAAGGAAGGCGGAGACCCCCCCCTCCCCAGCCCCTGGGCAGGCTCCCGCTCACCTGCTGCGCTGACGCAGGGTCCGGGCTCCGGCGAGTGACTCATGTCGTGCACAGCTTCGTCGTCAGGCTCGCTTGGGTCGGCTGGGGCACGTCCCTTCCCTGTGGGTGCGCTCTGCCTGCTCCCCGCTTCCCCAGGCTTTGCTCCTTCCCCAGCTCCTGCTCTCCGGGATATGCCTCTCCCCTAACCTGCCTTTGCTCCTCTNTGGTACGGGGGCTAAGCGCCACCTTCCCCAGCGTTTGCTCCCACCGCCCCAGCTGCACTTCTCACAGCTTCCTAACGCCCCTTCAGCGTCAGGGAGCCGGAGGAGCCACCGGCATTGCTCCTTCACGCCTCCCCCGCGCTCTCCGGGTACCGGGCGGCGGCGCCGGCCCCGCCGCGGCCTACAGCCCCCAGAGCGCCCCGCGCCGCCGCCCGGATGCNCTTTGCTCCTCTCCGCGGTTGTGACACTCCGGGCGGTCTCGGTGGTCTCGGCCGGCCGGCTCTGCCAACCTCATTTGCTCCCCACGCCTGCGTCTTGTCTTTTCGCAGGTGCCCCAGAGGAGAGACAGTCTCTCTCCTGTCTGACTGGAAGGAACAGTCACGAAACAGAGATGGAAATATGGCAGTATCCTCTAGGCAGTGGGCATAAATAGACACGCTGCAGGCCCTGTGATTGTCAGCTGTAATAAATGTTAGAAGGAAGTCGAGAGACAAATGTAATTTCTCGTACCCGGTGATGTAAATTCAAGGGAGTGAAGAACCGCCGTGACGCGGATTTAAATCTCCTTGCAGGCAGTGGTTGAGGGCTCCGGGACAGCTGCTGACTCTTCACAGAGCTGGTAAGGGTGGGACATGAAAATCTTTTGCCCTGTGTCTGCTTTTCTTCCTTCCTAATTTTTTGAGGGATGTCTGAATTTAGGCAGGTACTTTCCTTCCTAAACAAGTAGATTTCGCTGTTGGTGTGTGGGCTTTTTTATGTGATGTTATAGCTTCCTTTTTCATGATGTCTCAGCCGTACTCTGTGTGGCTTTCTGTGATGTTTGGGTTAGGTGGAGTGGTGGAAATAAAGTAGTAAAAGTGCCTTGAGGAAATGGAGGATCCTTTAGTGCTAATAGATGGGAGAGAGAAGCAGTCTTGCTGGAATTAAGAACACTAGGTGTTCAGTAGTGAGAGACTGGATCTTAAAATCACTCCAAGAAGGACTGGGGCACTGCTGTGCTTTTGCTGAGTTGTGATCGGAATACAGTCGTTTGCTGGATAATCTGAATTCTAGAGTAATTTTTCAGCTGCTACCAAGTCTGGAGTGGTGTCCTGGAAAGAAACAGTCACTGGAATGAATATCTATTTCATTATGTATTTCAGGATCCACTTGCTGTGTGTCTGGCTTTCTCTATACAGAAACAGAGGTTGGATTCCTACCCTGGAGAATTCACAAAGTAAAAGGGAAGGAAGGGTGTGGAAAGAGACATGATGTGTAATTAAAGAAGCCAGGGTGGGGACTGTTTGTGTCATGTTATTATAAAGTTATCTTAATTCTGTATTTAACAGATTAAAATGACAGGTGCCACTTTTCTTAGTTCCTGTTTAGGGTAAAATTTTGATAATGTGCCTTGGTAATCTCAGGGAGATGTCATTCATAGTAATGCTTCCCCAGAAGAAGGTTGAAGGGAATCCATGAGGGGCAGCAGAGAGGAGGGGCACATTTCTGGAGGAGGTGCACTGGTCAGGGGATGATAGAATTAACATCAGCAAATGAGGTGAGGGAAATCCTGCACACCTGCTCAGGACTGAAATGATTCTCCAATTTTGGGATCTCTGCTAATTTAGGTTTTTCTTCTTTGCTGTGGTTTTAACCTGTTGCTTGCTTTCCTGCAAAATGGTATCTTTTGCAAATATCAGTGTTCTAAAGGACCTTGATGATCTTAAAAGATAGGCAATAATCAAAATATTTAGCTTATTAAAATCAAAATCTCGTCTGAGGTGGCATGGTAACAATAGAGATTATTGGTTAAGTGATCTGTATGAAATGAGCTGCCAGTCTCAGTCCCATTCTTAGTGGTTTGTGTAAGCAAAATTGCTTACTGTGTTTGCTGTTTGGGATGGTTTAACAAAGGAATCAGTGAGTTCGTCCCTCCCAAGTGATACCGCATTTGAGGTCATAACTGTTTTGGAAATGATTGGGATGATGTCTGTCTTCCTGGCTGTTAATTGCAAACTTCTCACCAAAACACAAGAAGGAAAGAAAGCTTTAAAAAAAAAAAAAAATTCTAAGGAGTATTGCAGCTTTCTCTTCAGTGGTAAATGTAAGGCACCTTATATTTTGGTGTATGTGGTCCTACAGCTCTTCTAACTAGATCGGTGGTAATCCTAGTTGGTGATCTGTATCACACTGGTTATCCTAGGTCCTATCCTAGCTCAAATGGATAGGGTATAGATATTTTGCAATTGTCAGCTAGGATGAGGTAGACAAATAGCTTCGTTGTATGTCATGAGTGCAGTGTCCCAAATGTCCCTCAAGAGATGGAGAGGTGTTGGTACTTCAGGTTTGTATCCTCAGCAACGCAAAAATTTGCTTAAACTTCTTTCTATGATACCTTTCATCACGTGTTCAAGATTTTAGATACATAAAGGGTACGTATATATATTACACAGGGTAAGTATCTGGGAGTGTTGGGGAAAACCTCACTTGCCAGCTGTGTTACTGTTGACACCAGGTAGGAGAGAGGAGGATGTAGTCCTGCCACATGTGTTTTGTCTCTGAGGAACTCTCAGCTTTTTTTTAAACTGGAGTGCAACAAGTTACATTGATAACACAGCAATTTTGGTTCTGGCTTAAGGAAAAAAAAAAATCTTGGAGAAATGAAAACACATTTGTTTTATGAGATAGGAGAAAAGAAGATAGCATATTGGTATTCGTATGACTATGAGAACCATTGTCAGTGCATTATTTCTTGGCTGGGAAGTACCAGATGATTCAGAGATGAGAGAAAATGTCCATAACCCCACCGCCCTTTTGTTCTGGAGAAGAAATCTTCCTAATCCCCAGAAGCAGGAAATATCAGGGGACTTGTTTTGTTACAAATGTTAATGATCATTGTATATTTTGCTTTTTTCCTGAGTTATCTATACCTATGAATTTCTGCAGGAGCAAGATCTAAGTAGTCTAACAAGACATGCTAGGTAAGAGCTGTGCAAACAGTCCTGAGAGGTGTTTTGGGTGTTACTGGCCTCTTCAGACAATTGAGTTCTGGAAAAACAGAGCCCTGAAGGAGAAAAATCTTGAGTACTGTGGGATATACTTTCCTTAAAAAGCCATGTTCTGGAGCCAAATGAAGTGAGATTTGCTTAGAGTCTTGCTTGGTGACTGTGATGATTTTTTTGCTAATACTAGAGCAAATAGTAATACAACAGAGTGTGACCTATATCTACCCTTTCTTGCGCCTCACCAAGAGAATGGCAAACCCTGACAGCTACCATCGGAGGCTGTATCAAGGAAGAGCCATTCTTCAAGCTGTTGTTCCTTTGTTACTGGGAACAGTAGGATGAGACCAGTTTGAGAATAAGACTTTCACCTGGAGTGTGCCTGCAGGGCTGGCTCTGGAGGTGACGGAGAGAGCGTTGGATGGCACCACGTGTCACTGCCCAGCGTAGGAGTGTTATATAAAAGATGTCATAATATCTGTCTTTAAATAACTGTCAGTAGTGTCTTTCAACCTTTGTTTGATTGGTATAACCCTGCGTCTCTAACAGAAATATTTCCTTTCAAAGTTCTGTATAGCAAATGAGACTGGACAGTTGCCATTACTTTCCACAGACATCTTACAAATAGTTTGTAGACTTGCAGAAGTTCATGGACTAGAAGGTAAAAATCACTTCTGGAGAGTTTTGGGGAAAATGAGTTTCTGCAGAAGTGCCCTGGTTCTGCACCATGCTTATATGGGTGAAAGTGTCCATTTATTGTGCAGAAATTGACTCTCTTGGAAGAGATGTTTGGGGCCCCCTTAGACACTAATGAGAAACCTTTAGATTATATTTTTGTTGCAGTGTTCAGTGTGAAATCGCCTGTACCCTAAGCCTTGAAGACAGTTGCAGACCTGGGGCGATTGCAGACCTGTCTTATGGCATGCATTGGTTTTCTTCCCTCTGTGTTGGAAGCAAGGAGAATTTTGCTGTGCAGTGAGAGTGTACATCTTGCTAGTTTGTATCCTGGCCTTTTTTTTTCCATCCTCATTAAATGCGGATTAAAAAAAAAAACCCCAACAACTGATGTTCCAGTGCTTGATCTATTGTAATCCTCTTGTGTGAGATGGGAGGAGCACTCTGTATTCCCATCACAGATCTTCTCACCACTCAAATAATGGGAGCACGAGGAAAGGGAAAACTCCTCCTCCTCTGATCCCAAGGGCTTTGGCAAACAAGAGGTTCTCCACAACAGTGCAGTTCATGCTTAGCAGTCACCAAGTGTCTGCTGTGTAAGGATAGACACCCTCTGCTTTCCAGGGCTGAAAGTGGGGTAGCATGTGTTAGCAGCACAGGAAAACAGGAGAGCTGTAAGTAAGTTTGGTTGTGTTGTTTTGTTTTGTTTTTTCCAGTGAGCCACGTAGGGGAAGCCTTTGTTATCTCCAGATTTTAGAAGTAAGAGCTTCAGCCTTTTCCCGCAAGGATCAGCTGTCTGTTTTGGAGTCAGATAATTAAAAGGCAGTTTTGCTCTGAAAAGCAAATACATGTTGATATGTAGGATATCTGCGTTCTGCATAAGTTGGTGTTCTGTAGGGGTGTTTTTTAGGGGCAAGCTTGACACATTGAACTACAATCAGGAAGTCCAGCTGTGAGTCTGTCTGTCCAATGCGTAAGCGGTAGGAACCAGGATTCTGCTTTTTCACATCCTTATTTTCAAAATGGAGATGAAGTGGATATGAAACTGGAAGTTACTTGTTCTGTTCCTTTTGTATAAACTGGAAACGGCTCAGCATCTTCAGCTCCAATGAGGTGCTCTCTGTCCTTACAGCAGGCAGGCTTGCTGAACACCGAGCAGCGCAGGGAGCGGATCTGTTGCATGGAAGTACCTTTTAGTTACACTTCTGCACAGAATTGCATTTCCATTGTGGCCAGGAGTCTACAAGGTGCTTTATGGTCGGAGACGCAGAGTTCCGGTTTACTTTTTGTTGTCTCTGTTATGTGTCGCTCTAATAGTGCCCTGGGGCGTTTGGGAGGAGCCACTTTGCCCTGCCGCGCTCCCGAAGTCAGTATGGGATCCCAGTTGGTGACTGGGCAGCACTGGAGTCCTGAGTGATGCCTCTGCAGTTAGTGCCATACAGCTGTCAGCAGCTTGCCACCCTTCCTGCCTGCCCACCTGGCTCTGCAGGGCTGTCACAGTCTTTGCTGCTTTCCAGGTCTTGTGTCTCCCTTTCTAGGCCTGCTGTACGCTTTTATTTTATCTCTGATTCACTTTCTCCGCTACAAGAAAGCGGGCTGAGGGCAGGTAATGTCCCCCAACTTTCCATTCTAAGACATGCGGTAGAAAGCAAGCATGAAGGCTACCTCAGCACCTTCCTCCTGCATTTGTAGTGTGTTGCTCAACATCCAAAGCAATGTGAGGCTGGTCAGATAGATAAAGCACAATAGCTCCTGGGATGACCCAGGCACACCAACACCATATTGACTCCTTAACCAGGAGTTGATGCGTGTCAGTGTCTGCACGGGATTCTGCATCACTTAAAAATCCAGGGTGTCAGGGTGCGAGGGACAGAAATTATCTTGTCTGCCCCTTGGTCGGGTGTGTAGCTGTGCTTAGTTCACTTACCTACATGTTTGTGAAACTGGAGTTTTCTTCTGACTGTATACGTGCAAAGCAAATATTGACTCGTGGGACCAATGGCATTTGCAGCTCTGGGATATGCCTTTGCCTGACCTCGAGGAGATACCGATGGGGGAAGGGAAGGCAAAGGGCTTCCTGCTGCGAGCGCCCCTTGTGCATTTCAGTGTGCGAGTCAGGATTTTAATTAGGAAAACGAAGCTTTCCAGGTGTGAGGGGAACTCGGAAATGAACTGCCTGATTCAGTGCAGGGTCTGATTTCTGTCCGATTTCTGAAAGAGGAAGAGTCAGTCTAAATGTTAAACTGAATGCAATCTACATGGGATTTTAAAAGCTGAGCTGGAAGAGGCTTCTAGAACTAGACCTAAGTGTGTGGCCTCTGGATGAGTACCGTGGCTTTGCAATCGCTTTTCTCTCTGCCAAAACATACTACTTTTTTCTTTTTTTTTTTCTTTTTTTTTTTCTTAAATAAAGGAAGAGGATCAATGGAAAGCAGCTTACAGTCCAGAGGTGGCACTGGCATTTACTGCAGGCAATGTTGCTTCATGTTCAAATTAAGCATAATGGAAAGCAGAGATTTTCCCCATGCTAGCTTACTGTCAAAGGGAGTGTTGTATATGCTATTCCTATGACAGTGGATGAAAATCATTCTAGAAAGAATTGTTATGCTTGTTCTGGTCCTTCTGATGATGTTCACTGATGGCTCCTGCACAGTTACTAGTTGTAATGTTTTCAGCATACAAAAACATTGCTTTGTAAAATGTTCATCTTCCGCACAGTCTGTCTGCTAGAGGTGTGTTGCTTTTTTGGTGGCTTTTTGGTGGATTCTTTTTTTGTTGCTAAAATCAGCAGAGGAAGAGTGCTCCTAGGAAGGAGTTTCTGCCCCAAAATAAGGGTCCTACTGAAAGGCTCTGGACACTGTCATTTCATGCCTAGCACATCCAGGCACTACCACAGCAGGCTTAAGTGGAGATCAGGTGGCAAAAGAGGCCAAGCAAGTAAAACATAGGCAGCAGGAGATTGTTATCTGGTGTTTTGCTAGAAGCCAGGTAATTGAAATCTCTCATATCACAGCTGTGTGGAAGAGCAAGTGGGTCCAGAGGAGGCTTGATATTGCCAAGTGGAAGTAAATTTGCAGGTCTCCTTTGCAAACATCAATTTCTAAAGGACACCTAGGCTGGAAAAGAAACTAATTGGATATAATCCTGCGTGGTGTGTATTTGCAACTCCAACAAAGGTGTTGCAGCTGGAGTGCTTCAAATAGCTGTACCTGATGCTGACTTCATGCTTCCCTTGCAGCCTTCTTTTTCAGGTGCACGCACTGTCATTATAGCTTTCTTCTAGCAGGCTGGAATCAATGGTGGTGTGATTTGTTTTAGAGTCTGAACTCAAAAAGTAAAGCTGCAAATAACAGGTACCATTTGCATTTTAACAAAAAATGCGTTTCTTTCAAAGTGTGAAGACTACCTGTTGTGTGACCAAATTTGCTTAATATAGGAAACTTAAATTGCCTTTAAACGTGGGAGATGCTTCTTAATGCATGGGTGAAAACTGGTTTACTTTTAAGAGTTCTGAGGGTTTGGGAGTTGCCATTAATATTTGTTGGATCTGATGTGTTTTTTCTGTCATATCCCTTACTGTAGCTCGTTTTCAGAAGTGTTACTGTGCAAATAACACCGCTAAGTTAGCTGTAGCTATTTCACAGGCTTCACGGGAGTCCCTTTAGTTACTTGCTGTCTCCTGGCTAGGACAGTTTGAGAGCTGCTTTAGCTTTATATCCCTCAGTTAAAGGAAAGAATGTATATACCAATCCCGTATGCCAGATCTCCTCTTCCTCCTCCTGGCTTGCACTGGGTGGTGCCTGGCTGTGCCAGGGAACCTTACTCGAAGTTCCTGTGACACTTTACTGGAGGCAGAGTGGGAGCAGGGAGAAAGCAGGGTGATGAAGAGCTATGGGGCTGACATAGTGGCCTCGGCACCTTCTCTTGGAGACACCTGACTCCATGGGCAGTCCCCAGCGTACTGCCTCCACGTGCTGCAGCAGGAGCTTTCTCTTGATACAATTCACACTCCCCACCCCTGCCCTTCCACACACCCTGGTGCCAGCAGCAAGGTGAGCCTCTCGCCCCGTCCCAGATGGGTGCTTGCAGGAAGGTTTCTATAGGAACAAGGGGCAGGAAAAACCTGCCCACCAAGTTCAGTGCTGTAATGTCAGGGACTGGAGGGCAGGCAGCCGTCAGGGGAGTGATCTCCAGCAAGGCGGAGGCCAGCTTGCAATGACGTGGACAAGGGAATGCGTTCCCCTCTGCTACACCTGTCCTGGGACGAGGAGGAACTTTCAGCCTCAGCACTCTCCTGCCCTGTTTCCTGAGCACCGTGGATAATTCACTTGTTATGGGGTGTTTTCTCATCTACGTGCCTAGCACACTGGCCCGGCTCCTCTGTAGCAGGTTGGTTCAGCAGTGATTGTGCATGCGATGAAAGTTAATAATGACCGAGGGGGATCCCTACTCACAAGCTTGAGGCACTGGGCATGGATTCAGAGCACAGCTAATGAGAAGCATGGCAGAAGTACCACATGGCTGAAACAGTGACTGCGTTCCTACTAAAAGTCATTGGAAACAGGGTGAGGGAAGACAGGGGAGAAGGACATATTGCAGGCTCAGGAACAGAGCGGCTGTGGTCACAGGGTGGTGGTAAGCCTGGAAAAAAAGCATCGAAACATTCACAGTGATGTTGAAAGGCGAATAAGTATTCTCAGCAGATTTACATGCTTGGTGTGCATGCTGTGTGCGTTCCCATGTAAAATGAGTGTGCAGGTGCTCCTTTGGTAATTCTTGTTATGTCTTCAGCTACTGAGGGAAAAGTTGGTGCTAAGAGAACAAGCAGGGCTAGAGTGATGGGCAGGATAGAAGAGTGTTTACAGAACTTGTGGGTAAGTGACTGGCCATTGTGTGGACAATGTTGCTTCTCAGAAACAAAAGCTGAACTTTTTGTTCTTTGGGTTTTTTGTTTTTTTTTCTTTTTGCCCTGAGAGTTGGTGTCAGAAGATTAGAGTGTCTGTTCATCCACATCAGCCCTTCTCATGCAGACAACTGTTTAAATCTGGGAGGAAGAAGCCTTATCATTTGTGGTCTCAGACACAGACGCTTTTTATGCTGCAAAAGCAGTGTTTTACAACTGCTTATCTTGGAGTGCTGTAGCAAGCCACAAGTGCTCACTGGAAAGCTCACTGAGGTGCAAAGGCAATATAACCTTGTGCTACTGAGCACTATAAACAACTTGGACAGACCCTGCTGGATGAATCCCTGGGGTTCCTTCTTTTAGTGGTTTGCAGTCATAAGTAGCTTTACTGAAAAGGGGAAGCTGGAAAAGCCATCCCAGACATGCAAATGTTAGTTTCTCTCAGGTTCTTTCCCACGTAAGTGCGAGTGACTGATATATCCCAGCATTGGCTTTATCTGCTCGGTAGAGGTGACTATTGCTATCTCCCACACCACAGTTATAAGGTTGATCTTAAAGTCCAAAATATCTCTCTCTGATTACTGAACTATTCCATTGTTGTTCTGGAAAACCCCTATAAAAATCTGCTGGTGTCAGGAAAGGAAGGAGGGAAGCTCTGTGGGCTGGTTCATCATCTGAGCTCTATCACCAGATTAAATTTAGAGGAGCCTTTAGAGGTACTCGATTGCATGTTGTCCAGTTCATCACAGAAAATCCCTGTCAGAAGCTTTCCCAGCTCCTTTCAGGGAGCTGTATTCCACAGCCTAATATACTTTGCTCTTGTGATGCTACTCCTAAAATCTCTTTCAGGCTTATTGCATCTAATGATACACCCTTATACCCTTTTCACCATCCCAGTCCCTTCTCTGTGAGCAGTGTACAGGACTCACAACAGGCGATGGAAAAGGTGCTGAAAGTTGACTTGGGTTTTGACATTCTTTCAATCAGCAATGCTGTTACTATCACACAGAATTTGGTAAATGACAGTGTGCTCTTTCTAGCTCATGGGTAGGTATGAAACCAAGAGGAAATTCCAGTCTCTGGAATTTAATTTTCCTGTGGGGAAGTTGTGTGTAAGGGGTCTGTCTGTCCCCTACCATGTTCTTAGATGTTAACTGAATTCTGTCATCATCTTCCCCCCCCC
>VZTL01053672.1:31636-51023 GCA_013400535.1 Scopus umbretta
TTCTCCCCCCCCCCCCCCCCCCTTTTTGTAACAGGATAGTGACCTCCAACCTCTGAGAACAGCATTTCTGGACCTGCTGACAGCCTCTGCTGCGTGGACTTACCTAGCGCAATGTCAGGTAAGCAGACAAAAATGGACACAGTATCTTCTTCTTTGGTTGCTTGTTCTTTCTTCAGCTGCAGCTTAGTAAAAGCAAGCTACTGGTTCCAAGAGCCATTCTTTACATTAACATACTGTCTGGTCAAACTGGGGGAGAGGAAACTACCTCCACTCTTTGTGACCCAGCTGCCTTTTCACTCAGGGTTGAACTAAATTCCTTCTTTTTACCCTGTGCTTAAGCCTGCAGCAGAAGCTGGCTTCAGTCATTGAACACCAAGGAAGAAGGAGGCTGAAATGTAGTGTACCTTCTCCATTCTTCATAAGATTTGCTTAGTTCTGTTCTCCTCCCAAGATTTTCCCCAAAGTGGGTGGCTCACTTAGGATCTGAGAGATTTTTGCTCTACAATGGTAGCTTTAGGGCAGGCAGAAGGCTGAAGAATTACTGGAGTTCAACTGTGGACTACTGAACTTTACTAAAACTAGGTCTCCTTCTTACAGTGGCCAATTCTCCTACCCCGTATTTTTGTCTAAACCTTCCTTCCTGGTCCAGCTGGTTATTTCAGGGCATATAACCATCAGGGAGACTATGTTTCAAAGCCAAGTAAACTTTTTTTCTTGGTGATGTGCACAGTGGAAGACCTGGGATATGCTCATCTGCTTCAATTGCAAAACTTGAAGTGTGCTTTTACTTTGAGGGAAGCTATTCAGTGCGATACTACCCGAGACTAGAAAGTGCTTATCTTGAACACAAGAGCCCAAGATAACAGGCGTGCATTCCTGCCGCTCTCTATACATGGTCTGGCAATATTCCAGCCCTTCTGGAGCAAAGGGAACAGTTGAGCATCTTGCTGAGGGCTTTGATTTCCCATTTTGGTGCCTGGATGACAAAGTTTCAGGGAACTCTGGAATGCTGCTGGTGCTGGGGTCAGTGCCTCTGTGGGAGGCATTTACTTCTCCATAATCTTGTTTGGTTTTTTTTTTGTAATTGTTCCCCTGGCTTGGTATAGATTGCACAGCTTTTCCAAGTAGAAGAAAGATCACATGATGCTATGGAACTATTTCTCTTTCCTAAAAGTCCCTTTCTTAGAGGCAACTCCATTTGGCCTTTCTGTTTCTTTTGCTTCGTAATAAGGGACAAAACTGTCTGAAATTACTTGCTTCTTTGGTGAAGTGGGAGCTGTCTCAATGTCTAGAGTAGCAGTAGTGACAAACTGCTGAGCAAGTCTTTCCTTTGCTGGAACAGTCTGTATTGAGCATGCATGTTCCAAGGGAGTCCTTCCAGGTTTTCACTGCTATATGTTGATCTCTTTCTGTTTAGGCCATCACACTCCCTCTGCTGGGGGTCCCTTCTCAGCACTCACTCCCAGCATTTGGCCTCAGGAGATCCTGGCAAAATACACACAGGTACAGTGTGGGGCAGGGAGGGAGTGTTCTCTGGCTCTGCACAGAAATAAAGGGACCCTGGTGATTTCTGGTTGTCTCTGAAAGCTGCAGGGAAAAGGAGGGAGAGGTGCACTTTTCCTCTGGTGGTTCGGTTGTGGAGACTTGTTTGCTGCTTGAACTTCATGTGTTTTGCAGCTGCATCCTGGCTCTTACAAGAGAATCTTGCAGACCACTAAGAAACTTGTGTGAATTATTGCCCTGCTGTTTTGCAACTATTGCTCCACTGTAAAAATGTTGACACCCTCAGGGGCTCTCTGTCACCATCAAGCTACTCTGGATGGCTTGTGCGTAGCAGGAAATGCTAACCTCAAGACTTGTCACCAGGTGGGCAGAGCAGGAAGGAAGGCAGCAGCCGTGGAATTTTGCAACTTACCCGCAGTGTTTGCTGAAGGCAGTTGAGCTCAGTGAAGCAGATTAAAGCTTACTGTGAATCTATGCTAGAAGCACGCTTCTTGGGTGCTGTCTGGGTGCTTGTGAGAGACCCCACAGGAGGGGCAGATGAACTTGCAGGAAAGGGGAGGTATCTGTAAATTTTCACTCCTTAAAAAAGCCTGGTTGTAACCTCCAGTGTGTATCCCACAATGCCAACCGTGAGCACAGATGAGGAAAGTTGAGATTTGGGTCATGGACCTTAATTTTCTTTGGCCTATAATTTGGGCTTGCTTCACAGGTGCAAATCCCAGTTTTGCCTGCTGTCTTTCAGAGAAAACCTGAAAGCAACAGGCAGGAGATGGAGCAATGCAGAGAGCTGAATTTGCAGCATGTGTGCTTTAGGTAACAGGATTGCTGTGTATTAGAGATGCAGACAGTAGAGACCACTTTAGCTGGTGTGTGTGGATTCCTCAGTCCATGAGGAGGGCTGTGTTCCCCTCCAGGTGGGGACGTTCTCATCTTGATATGATGCCATGCTCAAGCAGAGGTACCAAGCCCTGCTGGAAAAGGGGTTGCTGGGAAAATCCATACAGGTAGGAAAGCAGGGCTTCGCAACTTCCATGGAGGAGTCAAAATGGTGTGGCATGCAACACCTCCCCAGCTGGGAATGGTGGTGGGAGCATCAAAAATCAAAGGGCAGGGAGTCTAGTTTCTCAGAGAGCACAGTGCAGGCAGTGGTGGGATAATATCCACGTGTCTCTATTCAGTTGTTCAAGACTGGTGATAATGTCTGCTCTCCTTCCTCACATTCCCCAGAAAGAAGAATCCATCGAGCAGCCAGAGTTCCACTATGATGAATTTGGTTTCCGAGTTGATAAGGAAGGTAAAGTCAGCCCCATCCCTAACCCTTTCATTGTGTCTGGGTACAGCCCTTCCAATGCTTCCACGTGATTTTACAACCATTCTGTGCTAGGTCTCATCTACCCACCTGTCATCATCTTCCTGCATCTTACCGTTGTAATCAAGGGCCATGCATTAGACCTGCTGGCCTTATGGGAGTCTGGAGCATAGAATATGCAGCAGAGTCATTTTCATCCCTTTATGCTTGTGCCATGGGTAAGAGAGAGAGGAAGGTTAAGAGGAAGTTATCATTTCTGCTAGCAGCTGTGTGCTGGGGGAAGAGCAACTTTCTCAGTTGACAGTGGGGTCTCTGTTGTGGTCAGTAGCACCGTAAGCACTGATAGCAGGCACAGTGACATGTGCTGTCTGTTGAAAAACTCACGGCCTAGATGAGTGGCAGCAGTATGTGTTCTGCTCAGCCTAGCAGGTTGTCAAAGTGTAGGGCAAACTAGGGGCAGAACCCACATCCTACTTTTTCTGCAAAATATAAAGGCAGAAGACCAAACAGAAGGAGGTGTGGAGAACTATTGCAGCTCGACATTGAACTACAACAGCTGGCTACCTTTGCAAAGAGGAAGAGAAGGGAGTGGGGGACATAGGAATTGCTTTGTGTGCTCTGAGAGGGCATTTCCAGGGCTCATGCTATACAATTCAGGGGCAGAAGTTGTTTATATGTTTACCCTGAGGCACCTTGAGTCATAGAGGATCCTCTTTGAAGCAATGACCTGGAGGTGAGGACAGGACACAGCTATTTTCTTCAGCCAGAACATTTGATAGACTGGTACATTATAAGATCAGGAGAAAGATTTGGACTGCATTGTTGGGATGTGTTATATGATGAAGGACAGAGTGCCTTACGTCAAACCTTTTGCGCTAAAGTATCTATTTTAGAAAGCCAGCCTCAGGTTAAGGTGCTCTTTCATTGTGAATTTGGAAGTGTCCTCAGTAAAGCTTTTTTGGTGATTAAATATCCCCAACGTTAACATTTTGCACCTCATTACTTGCATGAGCATATAGCTTCTGCTTCCCACCTCTGAAGCTTGCTGTGCTTTTGTCAGCCTGATTTACAGATCCATACAAAACCCAGCAGGATGACTGCTGCCGGGATCTTGTTTAATTCCAGCCATACTCTGCTCTAAATCATGACTAAGTAGAGACTAGAAGCCTGCCAACAGCTTCTTAGTTCTTAAGGCCCCAGTGCCTTTTGCTTATGATCATAAAATTTACTGCATGGAGAAGACAGTTAGAAACCGAGCTTTGCCTTTCCATGCTCTGGCTGCAAGACATCGGTGTTTTAAATGTGTTTTTTTTTCAGATGGCCATCCTCCTCCCCACCCTGTTTTGTGCTCATTCCTTCTTCTCTTCCCTCTCTCACTTGTCTCCATTTCTTTCCCGTCCCTTTGCTGAGGCAGATGGTGCTGAGCCAAACTCACGCAAGCTTCTAGGGGTCCCACTGACAGAGGAGCCACAGCAGAGGCTCAAGTGGCAGGCTCATTTAGAATTCACACACAACCATGATGTGGGCGACCTCACCTGGGACAAAATTGAGGTCACCCTACCGCATTCAGACAAGCTGCGCTCCCTGGTGCTAGCTGGCATCCCGCACAGCATGAGGCCACAGGTGAGAATGCTGCCTGTTCTGGGCAGGCTTTCCTGCCTGGAGTAGGAGACGGTGGAGTGAGACCACTTTCTCTTGGTTGAGAGAGTGCCAGATCATGGCATTCTGTGTCTCTCTTATTGACTCCTCATATCTCTGTTCACTCTGCCCCCCCAGCTGTGGATGCGCCTGTCGGGGGCCCTGCAGAAGAAGAGGAATTCTGAGATGTCATATCGGGATATCGTGAAAAACAGCTCTAATGATGAAACCATTGCTGCCAAACAGGTAGGAGATACTGCCTAGTGCTGAGTGGGCACAAGGGTGTGGGGAGAAGGAGATTTGCTGCATGAGAAGGAAGGGGTGTCTGCCTAACACCTGCAGCAGGGACAGCTGAGAGGACATGTGTGGTTGAATCCTGCTAAAGCTTAATCCTATTGGGCATATTTCTCCTTTCTTTTGTTGGACTAGCAACTGTGCAGCTCCATTCCTTCCTAGGACAGTAGGGAAGGTGTTGGACCCATGCTACCTGCAGGCAGGGCTGCAGTTGCATCCCAGCAAACATCGTGATATTTATCAAGGGAAGTGAAGGGTGGAAGGCTGACAGATGCACCTCTGTTGAGGTAGTGGCAGCTGCTTCCAGGGACTATCTTTGTTCCCTCAAATACAAACTCTCTGAAAACCTACAGGACTGTTACAGGGTGTTTTCTCTCTTCCTCTGACCTCTCCTTTTCTGGAAAGAGGCAAAGGCCACAGCAAAAGAAACCAAGTTCTGCACATGTTCACCTCTCGCTGAGAAGCTAGGTTCAAAATGGTTGGAAGGAGGAACAACACTGTCTAAGGGAGATCTGTGGGCTGTTCACCTCCAAGTCCCCTGTTACAGATGTGGCCAGGTTGTTGGTTTCTTTCTGGCATAGGTTTGTTGGGAAGCCTTGCTTGAAATCCAAGCAGATGAAATTCCCAACCAGTATGCCCACTATTCTTAGTGGTGAAGCTAGGGGTTGAGTTTAGGCAAGCGTTTCTTGGGACACACCAAGTCACCATCTGCACTGGCAATTTCCCCCATGTCAGTGAAGGTTGTTAATCTGATCCCAGGTGCTTGGACAGGGCCATCTTCCTTGGTGCCTGAGGACTTGGGAGTGTGGGCAAGCAGAGTTCCCTGAGGCAAGAGGCCACAGGGAAGTGCAGAAACAGAAGGCAGTTGCTCAGATGCTGCTAGCTGAGCTTGTCCTTGCTTATGGCTCTCTCACAGATTGAAAAGGACTTGCTCCGCACGATGCCCAGCAACGCCTGCTTCTCCAACATGAACAGTATCGGGGTGCCACGGTTACGCAGGATACTACGGGGACTTGCCTGGCTCTACCCAGACATTGGATATTGTCAAGGAACTGGCATGGTAACCTGTGTTCAGAGTGTCTTTTTGATAGGGATTGTTTTATCCGTGGTAGCTATGCTGGGGCAAGCGATTTGAGGCAGTGCTGCCAGACACTATGGCCTCCAGATAAGCTTAAGGGAAATCCCTTCCACATGGAACATTTTCTCTAGGGAAGGGACAGTAGAGTAGCACCACGTGTCTAAAGATGTGGAAGAATTCAGTCTGTCTGTTGGGGAGGGACAGGCATTACATTGAGGAGAAATCACTTCAGTGGGAGACTGCAGGAGAGCTGCTGCTGCAGAGGAAGATGTTGGTCATGTAGTTACTGGTCTATCTCTCCATGTGAGGAAGTGGGGAAAGAGTTCTGCTCCTCTTAGGACATGCAGTTCTTCTTCCTTCAAAATCCTAGGTGGCTGCCTCTTTGCTGCTCTTCTTGGAGGAGGAAGATGCCTTCTGGATGATGTGTGCTATCATCGAAGAACTGGTTCCTGCCTCCTACTTCAGCACCACCCTGATGGGTGTGCAGACTGACCAGCGCGTCCTGCGACAGCTCATCGTGCAGTACTTGCCCCGCCTGGACAAGCTGCTCCAGGAGCATGACATTGGTAAAAGTGTGCCCTAGAAGCCATAGCTTTTCATGCCAGGGTGACACGCAGATAAAAGTTAGGGAGAGCAGGAGGGCTAGGAGCAAACCTCCTGGCCCTGGAGGCAGTGCATGGTTCATCTTTGAGGTAGGAGGAGAGCACTGAGGAGAGTCCATCTTCACTGGTTGGCTGACTTCCCTTGTCATGTTTGTTTTCTATGTCTTTACTTGCAGAGCTCTCCTTGATCACCTTGCACTGGTTCCTCACCTCTTTCGCTAGTGTTGTCCACATCAAGCTGCTGCTACGTATTTGGGACCTCTTTTTCTACCAGGGCTCTCTGGTGCTGTTCCAGCTCACTTTGGGCATGCTCAGTATGAAGGTAATTCCCACCTCCTCTTCCTCCTTTATAGTACTTCAGTGTTTAATTCTGAGTTTTAGGGGCAATAAGGTTTTTTTATCCACTTCCTGTGCATGGTTTGGGAATGTGCTCAGGAAGACAATTTCCTGCCTTCCTCAGAACTGGGGGCTGTGAAGAACTTCCAAGGCACTTCACAGGGTTCAGGGATTGCTGTTTCCCCTGCCTACCTCATTTGTTCCCTCATAATTAAACTCCATCACCTGCCAACCTCTATTCAGTTCAGATCCAAACCTGAAAGTCCATCTTACCTAAACCAAGATACTACTTGATTTTGCACCATCTCTGAGCAGAGATACAAAGCTGAGGTTATGGTCATCTGAGAAGCTTTTGATGGCAGTGTTGAATGCTCCAAGAGGTTAGCATCATCCTGACTACATTTTATTTGGCTGGCTTACATTTAACCCCCTGCTCTTTTCCTTTTTATGCAAAAAATAATTCTGTGGTTCAGCTTGCTGTGTGAAGGGCAAGGGTGAGCCTGCTGGGAGTAAGGGGGAGAAGGTGGAGCACAGTTTGACATGGTTAGGTGCTCTATAGTTTGTGAGACTGAGCAGCTTCCATTCCCTTGACCTCAGCAAGATCCCTGCTATGCCCAGTCCTGGCGGTGGGTGCAGAATAGCTTCTGTTTTGTCTTTCCTTACTGATTTGATTTCATTTCAATGATGGATGCTATGATTCAAAAACATGCCGGCTAGAATTCTGGGGGCAGATCTCAGTGCAGTAGAGTAGTAAAAGATGCTGTTCCCCTCCCATAGGTAGCTTGGACTCTTCCTACTGAAGTTCTTACGGAATTACCTAGTTGTATCTGTGTTGTTTCTGGCCCAGGCTGTACGCTGAATGTAAAATTGTGTCTAGCCCCAAGAGCATAGCTGTTGTGCTCACTGTTCTGTGTGGCAAAATGACTGCATTGTTGCAGGAGGATGAGCTAATCCAGTCTGAGAACTCTGCCTCAATCTTCAACACACTCTCGGACATCCCAAGTCAGATTGAAGATGCAGATGTATTGCTGCGGGAGGCCATGCGTGTGGCTGGCTCGCTGACAGATGTGGCGGTGGAGACCCAGCGTCGCAAACACTTGGCCTACCTCATTGCTGACCAAGGGCAGCTGCTCAATTCCAGCACCACTGTCAACAATTTATCCAAAGTGAGTGCACAGTCCCATCTGCTTCTGCTGCTCCATTTTTACTATTCTCTTAGATGTTCCCTTACAATTGCTGTTTGTGAGCAAGAGGTTCTCCTGTCTGAGAGGATTTTGGCTCCAGGATGACTGTGTCATCCAGTGGTATTGGGAAGTGAGGGGGAGGTCTGTACTAATGAAATGCTGCCAGATCTGTCCTGGTTGATAAATCCCCAGGTGAAAGGGATATTGACATTGATTGTAATTATCATTCATGAGAGTTATGATGGAAAGTGATGCATTTTATTCATGGAAACTAAAAGAAACAACATATGTTTTTGGCAGAATTTGCTTCAAGCATGCAGAGTAGGAACTGGAGTTAATCCATTAGTAAGAAACGGATACAATAAAATAACTCTGGAAGGTAGAGTCAGAAAACAACAGCAGCCTTTGAGAAGCTGAATAAAAAATGCACCTGTGTTTAATCTTGGACTACAGTCTGCAGCTGCAGACTTAGTAGCTCCTGCTTGTCAATCCTGTGTGGAAGATACATTCTTGATGCTCATCTGTGTGTTAATGACAAGACACTCCTGCAATTCCAAAATGTAATAGGCATCCACTTAGAAATTTATATGTAATTACGTGTAGAACTGCTTCTGGCAACAAGTAGAATTAGAACTAAAATGATTCACTCAAAGCATGGTTGATTCTTGAACTTCAATTACGCTTTCATAATAATTGAGTTATAAATAACCCGTTGCACATGGAGCAGATCAAGCAGTAGAGCTGATTCATTGTGTTAGAACTAGAACAACTCCTGTCTAAAATTGCCAGTTCACTTGCCTGCCCCTTCCAGTGGTAGCTGTCAGGACCTCCTGCCCAGAGCTGACCTGTGTGGAGGATTGCTTTATTTTATTTCTGAAGTCTGTCCTGATGTGTGCACTTGTTCTCTCTTCCCTCCCCCTCAGATTGTGCGGCGCAGGACTCAGCGCAGGAAATCTGGCATCACCTCTCTGCTTTTTGGTAAGGACAATCCTGTGCATTTCATGTGGTGGTGTTGGATATAGCAGCCTAGGAGGGAGGGGAGTGAACAAAGCAGGGAAACACGGACAGAGGAAGAGGAGAGGAGGAAGCCAGAACTGAAGGATGAGAGGGAAGAAGTGCAGTTTTCTACTTGCTTGCTTTGGTCTGAGCTCAGAAAAGTGAATTTTAGATTAGATGGTTAGTCCTTAAATGGTGATTAACAGCAGGCTGTGGCTCAGCCCAGCTGTAATGTCCTTCCACTGACCAACAGCTCAATTACATTTTCTGGCAGACTGCATGTAGTCCACAGGTTGGATGTTGTACTTTCCCGATCTTACTCTGCTCTGTTCAGGAACATCTATGAAGATCTGAGGCTGGGCAGGATGGTCCAATGTGTCACTCATCAAAATTTATAAATGCAGATATCACTGATACTCCCTCTTGCTTTGAGAGATCGATGTTGTGAACACTTTTAAGTCTTAATTTTCTTTGCTTATGAGCTAAGACAGCATATGTCCAGAAATCACATGGCCAGAACAGGTTTTGCATGAGTTTAAAAGTAAATTGCTTCTGTGACTCCATAATAGTGCTTTCTATTGTAAGCCTCACTGTCATCACCTTCCTTGCAACTGGTTAGCTTTCTTGAAATTGCCACATCTTGCCACAGAAATTATTTTTCCGGAGGAAGACAACATCCTGAATTTACAGGGTTCAAACAGTGTTCCTGTTGTTGCTGAAATGGCCTAAATAAATCTAAAACTAGGTTTTACTGGTCTTTTCAGAGAAGAGCTCTTCTGATCTTCTCCAGGAAGCTAATGTATTGTCACAGGCTGGCTACAAGCACATACAGCATTACGTGTAAAAGTTACGGTAGAAGACCAGTGAAGCTGTAAAGTCAAGCAGAAGTGAAGAAATGCAGGAAAGTTGCTTGTGCAACCTCAACTCAGACCTCTTGTATGTAATATCATCATACAGTCAGTACGGACTGACCTGGCAGGGAACTTAGCTGCCAAATGCATCTTTCTTGTGTCTCAGATAGTTTCCTTGACCAAATTTCAATAGCTTTATGAAAGTGATAGGAAGTTATACCCACGCACAAAGATAAACTTTAAGTTCAAGATTCAAAATGTATCGATGGTAGAACTGAGATGATTGATAGTGTTTTCTCATTTTAGTAGGGTTTCTGTACAGTGACTGTCATGGTTTTTACCTAATATTCCTAGTAATTAAAACATGGGTTAAAGTAGAGAAGTTACCATCCTGCAGCAGATGACCAGAATGGAGAACTTCAGCCCAAGTGAGGGGAGGGAAAGCTTGCAAGTGATAAATTCACCTTATGCTGGGAACTGTCAGACAACCTTAATTGTAAAGTCTGCTGCCTGTGATAGTTACTGTGTAGAGCTGGTACATAGCCCTTGTCTGGGTGGGAGTAAGAGCTTACCCAGAACTTAATTCTTCTTCCTTAGAGTGAATGCAGATTTAGTGGTGACTTGGACAGGAGTGGCAGAATCACAGGAGCACTGTTCGGAAGGGACCCGTAGATGTCTGTAGTCCAACCTCTCCTGCTCAAAGCCAGACTCTTGCTCATGCTAGATCAGGTCGGCCAGGGCTTTCTCTAGCTGAGATTCAAGGAGTTGGACCACATTTCTAATGAAGGAATGAAAAGAAGAAACAGCAAAAGGTAGTTTGGCAGAGAACAAGATCTGCGTGTTGCCCTTTGCCTGTTGGATGAGCATTGCAACAAGGAAATGCAGGAGAGCTAGTCCTCCTCTGCGCAACTGTGCAGCTAGTCAGTCTTTGCAGGCTCAAAATAGAGCCTCCTCACATGCGGGTGATCCTGCCCTGGTTTCCTGTTTTGGAAATGTACGTGCAGGCGTGTCGGGTGCAGTGAGGTGAATCTGGTGGAAATCCCACTTGCTTTCCTCTGTATCATGTATATTCTAAGGTGGGAGGGTGTGGAACTCAATTCCCATATCTTCTGCTGGTGTTTGGGTGGGATTGATCTGAATACAGAGGGAGGAGCACGGTATTTCGGTCAGAACAGACTGAATGATGACAGAAAGAGTTAGTGATCTGTGTAAATGAGGGCAGCCCACTGAGCTAGCGTGGCTGTGGTTGAGTAGTTTCTTCTTTAGTCACATTCTGTTTTAGCAACATGAATTTTCTGGGAATCCCTACCATCTGAGTGATCACCTATCTATTTACAGTCTGTGTATCTCTGAATCTGTAGTGAGACTTCTTACATGCTCTATTTCCTACCCCTGGCCACTGAGGAGGAGGTTTTGTTAACTTTCATTGATTGAACCGGGAGTAAGTATGCCCTGCAATTTTTCTAGTCCAGAAGCAAAGTTCAGTTTTCTCTTCTGTGTGCCTGATTCTCTAATAATTTAATTTAGCAAATAGAAAGCAATTATAAAAATAATTTTAAATCTTAATTTTGTGCTTCTATTTACATTCTTAAAATTTCAGTCTTTTTAATTAGGATCACTTGTGATTAAAAGATACTGTTAATCACTTTTCAATAAGCAGAAGCTTCATGTGTACATAGCCGTTGCAGCAGCTGTATAGCTTGGGCCACACCTTATTCATAATGGTTTCTATAACGCCGTTAGAAGATAAGCAGAGTACTAATTTGCTAGCCAATGATTTACCTGGGTGTCTTGCATAAAAGCTGTGTTTGTATAAAAATTGGAGTTCAGTGAAAACATACATTGTTTTAAATGTTGATTTTGTTAATCAAGCTACCATGTCTTCAGTATATTATAGAGACAGCAAAAACAGATGTATGAAAATATACTTTGAATTTAAAACAAACTGAATTTTTTCAGAAAAAGAAGCAAATGGTTCATTGTTCCCAATTTTTAAAGCATTCAGGTACATTAACTGCCTAAAGAAACCATCCCATTAGGTATCTTTCTGCATAAATTGAGATAGGCTGTCAAAACTCCCAGGGGAATTAGTGACAGTTGAAAGATGCTTTGGTAACTTTTACTTTGTACTTATGACCATTCCTGTACACCCAAAACCTTTGAAATCTGGCTCTTAGCTCCCTTAGTCAAGTTCTTAAGTAGATGGCAGCTTTTCTCTCATGGTTCTGACTTTTAGACTGACACAGGAAAGTGGGCTGTCTTCGTTTTTCAAACCTTTTTCAAGACTCAGTGAAGAATATGCTCTCAACCTGTGAGGTATGCAAAAATCAGAAGTAGTTCAACCAAAAGCTGTTTCAGTTTCAAGAGAATTTAAGTAGAAGAGAATTTTTGAAAGTTCCCTAGTTTTGTGTCCCACCATTCAGCTGTCTGTATATAACCACATAGACACTTCTGTATAGTATGCAGTACCTTGGTGTACTGAGCTGTCCAGACAGATCAAAGACACCATTTTGCAGTTCCATATGTCATTTGAAATACCAGCTCCTTAAAATTTGAGACAGTCAAATTGGTATTGGTTACTTACGTTATTGAATAGATTGGCAGTAAGTACCTGCCTTAGTGTAAGCACTTCTAATGTCAAGGTTTTTTTATTTCTGTAGAATCAATGATTTCTGATGTTAACAAAAAAATAAATACCTGATACTTGTTTTCCTCTCCTTGCCTTCTCTGTGTGTGTGTGTGGGCTCCCCCAGGGGATGACGATCTGGAGGCATTGAAAGCCAAGAACATCAAGCAGACAGAGCTGGTGGCCGACCTGCGTGAGGCCATTCTCCAGGTGGCACGGCACTTCCAGTGTGTGGATCCCAAGAACTGCAGCATTGTGAGTGGGAACAGCTGGATCTGCACTGCCCTGTGCTACAGAGTTACTTAACACTCTGTGTTAAGTGTTCACCACAGGACAGGGCTGTTCAAATACTCCTGGAGTGTGTGGGCTTGAAGAAGAACATGCCAGGTGCAATGGGTGGAGGGTGAGGGTTGCTCAACCCATCCCTGGTGGAGGAGGGCTGCGCTGAGAGGTTGCCTGCCTGCTAGGAGAAATAAAAGGTTTGGGAACAGGGGCATGCAGGCTTTGGCAGATCAGCTGGAAGTCATCTGTTGCTTTTCATTCCTCTTTACTCTTCCTTCACATGCATGCTAGGATCTGACTCCAGACTACAGCATGGAGAGCCACCAGCGGGACCACGAGAACTATGTGGCCTGTTCTCGCAACCGACGACGACGAGCCAAGGCACTACTGGACTTTGAGCGCCACGATGACGATGAGCTGGGCTTCCGCAAGAATGACATCATTACGGTGCGTCAGCCTACGAGACAAGGACCAGGGCAAGACCATGCAGACCCAAACTGTTTGGGATGCTGCACTGCCTCTTCTGTGGTGCTCAAGCTCAGAGCCCAGTTAGGAGTTCAAGGGAAACAGTTGGTGTTTCTCAGGGCTGCCTGGGGATGAGGCAGTATGTTCCTGTGAGCGTTGTCTTGTGGGTCATTCTCAGTGCAACCGCAAGGTCCCTTTCCTGGCTTTCATACAGCTGAGGAAAAAAAGATTGATTTGGTCCAACCTGGATCCTGGTTGAACACTGTGCACTATGCTGTGGTAAGACTGTAAAAGCATCCATTTGCATTCTAGCTGTGGGTGTCCCATCTGAAATTGGGGGAAATAGGGATAGTGTTGTGGTTGCAGTACCTTTTTGCCCTTGAAGGCCCTGGGCCACATGAGAAGAGAACATTGGCAAAACAGTTAAGAAGAAAGCAGTTCCTTATTGTGCGCACACAGCTGGGCTGCTGTAGCCCTCCTGGCACTGCAGTCTCTTCAACCAGTGTTTTCCAATCCCTTATTTTTCAGATCATTTCCCAGAAGGATGAGCACTGTTGGGTGGGAGAGCTGAATGGACTGAGAGGTGAGAGCAGGATGGGTTGCACAGGGGAGAGCGGGGCTGGATGCGGAGCATCCATTCATCCACAGCAACTGCTCTGGCACATTTGCAGCAAAGGCTCTGCCAGTTACCCGGAACATCTGTCAGTGACAAGGGAAATGTTCCAGCAGGGAATGAGAACAGTGGTGCAGCTACCTGGTTACTTGCAGACAGAAGTTTAGGCTCCATCCTCCTGGCACAGGGTGGTTGGGTGCATGTCATCTCTGCTGCTTGTGGGCAGTGTCCTGTGATTGGCTTCATCTTGCAGTTGTCTTAATTCTTGTGATTTTGAGGCTGCTCACTTCTTTCTTTGGGGTGGGAGTCTAAGAACTCTGATTTTTATTCTCAGCTTCCACTGGGCACTGGTCTTGTCTGTGTTAAAGGTTTCTCAGTGTCAGACTTGCTGCTTTGTCCATTATTTATAGGTTGGTTTCCTGCAAAATTTGTGGAGATCTTGGATGAACGGAGCAAAGAGGTAATTAGAAAAACAAAACACAACAACAAAAAAAACCCCACCAACATAAAAAAAAGTCTTGTCATAGCTGAAAAAACATAGTTGAAAAGAGCCATATATTTCCCTTCTTAAGTCTGTCTGTCTGCTCTCTCTGGCTATTGAGCACTTACTGATGTGATCAGGCAGCTTATCTTCCTAAGCCTGTTTGCTCAACTTCCTGATGCTGATCGAGTGGAGAATGAGGGCCCCAGAGGGCTGCTGGGGGTAGCTGAATGTGATGGCTGGGCTTGTGAGGCCTCTAGAGCAGAACTTCAGGAAAGCTGAGAAAGCGGCAGGCAGGCATGCGGGAGGATCCTGTAGGCGATGTTTCTGCCTGCTCCCTGCTGCCTGTGCTCTCTCCCTCTGAGGCTGTGCCTGTGGATCCCACTCATGCTTTGTGGTCAGTGGATTCTCCCTGAGCACTGTGCCCGAGGTGGGGGCACTTTGTCTTAGTTCCTCTTGCGACCGGCAGTGGTGACATGCGATCTAGTCAGAGCAGATACCTCAATATGCCCCCAAGGTTGGGGTAATGGATAGGAGACAAATGTCATCAGCTGTTGGCCTAGGCAGTTTGCAGGGGAAGTGGAGAAGGCCCTGTTCTCCCTCACCTCCTCAGCATTTGGAGAGTGAGGAAGGGCTCAAAGGCTGACCTGAGACCGCAAGAGAAGCCCCCAGAGAGATGTCACTATTGACATCTCACTTGCTTCCTTGCCCCCTTCTCAGTGCTGTTTCCTTAGGTGCAGATCACCTCTGTGTATAAACACACCCTGTACTGCTGAGCAGTTCTCCTCCCAGCTGTGGAAATAGAGAGGATACCACTCATCCTAGTTTTGGAATATCCATCATGCTAACAGCATGTCAGGGTGATACCTTGGAGTGGTGTACCAGCTGACCTGGGAATTCCCATCTCCACCCCATTTGCCTTGACTTTTAGCAGCTTACAGAGTCCCAGAGATGCTCGCTGCAAGTCCTTCTCCTTACCTTAGCTCACTCAGCATCACGCCAAACTGCAGCAGTTCATACATGCTGAATGCTGCCAGGATGGTGCTGGGGTCACCTGTGTGGTCTCTTGGGCAGCACCTAGGCACAAAGGTCCCAGTGTCCCAGCAAATCCCAGGGGAGTAGCACTGAACATGGTTCCTTATGCAAGAGCCAGACAGAGCTTAAAGGGGAGATGGGCATCTGGGAATGGAAGAGGGGTGCAAAGAGAAGCTGTAGGTGAGCGGACCACCTCCATGCTCAGCCCCCTCATCAGTATGCTGAGAGCTGGCTCTTGATGTTCCTCAGTACTCCATCGCTGGAGATGACTCAGTCACAGAAGGGGTGACAGACTTGGTGCGAGGGACGCTGTGTCCAGCCTTGAAGTCCATATTTGAACATGGATTGAAGAAGCCATCTCTGCTAGGGGGGCCTTGCCACCCCTGGCTGTTCATTGAAGAGGTGAGATGTCTCAGTTCCCATCATGAGGCAGCGTTGCCAGGGGGCTGTAGGGCAGAGCGTACTGACTGTCCCTCTGCTTTACTAGGCTGCAAGCCGGGAAGTGGAGCGGGACTTTGACTCTGTGTATTCTCGCCTTGTGCTCTGCAAGACTTACAGGTAAGGCCACTTTATTCACAGGAAGCAGCTGGGTCTGTGCCCTGCTCCTGCGTGCTCATCAGACTGCTGTTGCTGTCCACCCTGGGAAGGGTCGTCATCTGTCCCATCCTCCTGTTGGTGTGGTGTCAGCAGGCTGCTGTGCCTGGGCTGACTTAGGGCTGGCAGTGGCTCTTGCCCGCTTCCTCACGCTCCTGTGTTTGCTTCTGGGGCCGTATCTTGCTCTCGCAGGATCGCCTGTGGGCTCAGCAGTAGCAAGGGAGCTGTTGGGTTATGGAAGGGGAGAGGCCTGCTTGTGCCTGGGGTGGCTCTGGAGCTAGCTAGCTCCCTGCTGTGATCTTTGCAGGCTTGATGAAGACGGCAAAGTCCTCACTCCAGAGGAGCTGCTTTACCGGGTGAGTGCTGCCCCCAGCCCAGCCAGAGCCCAGCTCCTAATATGGGGAAGTTTCACATGGAAGCTGCTGGAGGGTGATGCCCTTCTCTAGGGAGACACTCGGGAGTCTCCCAGACCTTCCCTGATGGGAAGCAGTAGACACACCAGGTGCCTGGGGAAAAGCAGAAAGTGAAGCCATCAGGAAGGCTTGGCCCCTCTGATGCTAGCCGGTGGCACTGGGTGAGGGTGGTGAGTTCTGAGGAGGGGACCATTTGGCTGTGTTGCTGAAATGGCTGCGCAGCCCAGCCTAAAGCCAAGCTGAGAAGGCGGTAACCACACTTTCCCACCCTGCAGGCGGTTCAGGCTGTGAACATGACGCATGATGCTGCACACGCACAGATGGATGTGAAGCTTCGTTCCCTCATCTGTGTTGGCCTCAAGTGAGTCATCCGGTCCCGATACCCCTTGGGTGGAGCAGGATGGTGTGAGGAGCTTGGGAGGGGGCAGAGCGGTCTCAAAGGCAGCAGTTGTTTCAATCTACCTTAGGCCACAGGGTCTCTCTCCCTCTCACTGCAGCCACTGGGTGGGACCTGCTCCTTTCTTGTTCATCGTGCTGGCCTGGTTTCTGGCTAGAAGTAGCTCTGATTGCATGGAGTGGCTCACACAGCTTACTGGGTTATTCTGTTCCCAGTGGGAACAGGACTGTGGGCTGGGGTCAAGGCTTGGGCTGAAAATACACTGTCCCAAAGGGATGAGGCTTCTTTCCCTGGCTTCAGCCGAGTAACATGCCTCCACCCCACTGCTGCAGCGAGCAGGTGCTGCATTTGTGGCTAGAGGTGCTGTGCTCAAGCCTGCAGACCGTGGAGAAGTGGTTCCATCCCTGGTCATTCCTGCGCAGTCCCGGCTGGGTGCAGATCAAGTGTGAACTGAGGTGAGTCTGTCGCCTTGGGCCTTGCCAGGGTCTGGAGTGGATTTCTTCCTCCCCTGCAGGAGGTGGCCCTCGCTATGGCTGGCTTTGGACCCTCTCCAGTGAGTAGCAGCATGGGCTGCCCAGACAATGCTGCTGCAGAGATTTTCTTCGGTGTGCTGAGGCAGCAGCAACTGTCTAGACAGTTTAATGCGATGCACTGTGCCTGCCTGATCAAGAGCAGAGCTTGGCTCCTGGGGAGCTGTTGGGACAAGCAGGCAGCCTCTTGTCTGCCAGCAACCTCCTGCTGTGCCCTGCACCTATTCTGATGGTGCCTTTTCCAACATTGACTCTCCAGGTCCTCTGCCAGCCACCGTGAGTCCAAGCAGGGAACTGGGAATGTGCTAGGGAGAGTCTGACTGTCGCTGGCCGGGAAGGAGTCACTCAGCGGCTGACTCCTGGTTAAGCAAGGGAGCGGTGTCAGGGGCTGAACGCGGCTGAGCTCGCACAAAGCACAGCGCTTGGAGCCCTGGGCACACATCCGCACCGCTTGCTCCTGGCCCTTCTGCGCTCTGCAAAGCCCCATCCAGTCCCAGGGAGCTGCAGAGCCAGCCCCCCATCGCCACCACTCCAGCCCTGCTGCTGCTGCCATCCTGCCAGAACTGACATTTATCCGTGCCACCCGGTTACCTTTGGCCCCGGTGGGAGCATCTGTAACCAGGAGCAGGCCTGTGTGTTCACGCCCCGGGGTGCCCTGTTCTCCTTGTGGTGCTGCTGGCTGAGAGGAACAAGTCCCCTCCACCTCTGTGCTGCTGTGTCCCATGGCTGCTTTCTCACAGCATGGGGGCAGTGCTAGTTCAGCACAGCCGAAGGACCAGGTTGGACCGGTTCATGGCTGGGTTCCGGGTTTGTGCGGAGCGGGAGCGGAGGCTTATGCTGTATTTCTCCCAGCCAGCTTCCTGTGGAGGGCCTCAGCTCCCTTGCTGCTGCAGGAGTTAGAGGAGACCCCCACATAAGAGTTTCCCCTGAGCCTGAAGGACTGACAAGCTTGTTGCCAGGAGGTCTGAGCTGTGCATCCCTGTCCTAGGGACAGGTGAGGCTGTGCCTGCAGCCCCTGCATAGAGCCAGGTCCAGCCAGGGAACTCAGCCTGCCATCCCCATGCGGCACTTTGCTTACTCCAGGGAGAGAGAGAGGGGTGCAGACACTCTGAGGTGCTACTGGCAGGAGTCTGCTTTCTGGAGAGGAACCTGCAACCTCCCCCATTACCAGCTGCGTGCAGTCCTCGGCCATATTGCTGCCCTCAAGCAGAGCCCGGGGCTGCCTGTGCCTCCATGTGCTGCTGTGTCAGGCTCTGTAGGGGTTGTGCTTGAGTCACATCTTTAAGCTGCTCTTTCCGCCCTCGGCCTGGCAGGATGTGAAGCCCAAAGAGGAGGGGAGAACAGGGGATGAGTGGCTGGTGCTGCCCTTTCAACACCAACACACAAGGAATTTCAGCCTTGTAAGCTTAGTGGCATGCCAGGGCAAGCTGAGGAGCTGGTGCAATTGTGTGCCCAGGGGCAGCAGTTGTAGGCACGGGCTGCACGTGCGATCCGAGCGTGTGCACGCATGTGTGTGTTACCATTGCTCTCTTCCATTGCAGAGTCCTCTGCAAATTTGCCTTCAGCCTCTCTCAGGACTGGGAGCTGCCGATAAAGAGGGAGGTGAGTAGGTGGCATCTCTCATTCTCACTCTCAGCCACGGGCTTCGCTTACTGTCTCCCTCTCCCAGCTTTGTGCTCCAGCCCATCCTCTGCCTCCTCTTGAGCTGGCACCAGGGCAGGCTGTGCACGGGAGCTGGGTGGCAGTGCTGGCAGAGGGTGCTGCCTGCCCCTGCCCAGCTGGGGCAGAGGGAAAGGGCAGGCCCCTCCCTTCCCCGGTGCTCTCCAAACCGCAGGGCTGCCTCACCCCGTTTCAGCTGCACGGAGGTGGGAAGTGCAGAAGGCTGCTCTGTCTGGGTGCCGGAGACCTTGGCATGCTTGGGGTCTTCCTGCAGACGCAACCTCCCCTTTTCTGGGTGCGGTGCACTGAGCCGGGTCTCTGTGTCATCCTGCAGGAGAAGGAGAAGAAGCCACTGAAGGAAGGGGTGCAGGACATGCTCGTGAAGCACCATCTCTTCAGCTGGGACATAGATGGGTGACCCCCACCCCACCCCATCCTGGGGAACCTTCTCAATGGCGCACACTCCTCTCCCCCACCCCCATCATGTCTCACCCCCTGCCC
>VZTL01053672.1:53610-67702 GCA_013400535.1 Scopus umbretta
GGGGGGGTATCCTCTCACTCCAACTCAAGACACTGAGGAAGGCAGATAAGCGGCTCTGACATGCTTACAACTGGCAGGGGGAGGGAAGGGGGCAGAAAGGAAGGAAGCTGCCAGCAGGCTCCCCTTGCAAATGATTAAGAAAGTGGCTCCCGATGCAGTCAACAAGCAACTAGGGCTGAGGAAAGCAGTTTCTCCCAGCTGCAAAACGGGCATGACCCCACCTGGCTGCCAGTTTAGTGGCTGATGGAGAGCACATTGTGCAGGGCTGGCCTTCACCTGCCCTGCCATGGCGCAGAGAGATACCCGCACCCCCGCAGCAAGGCCTCCCCGTCAGAGGAGCAGACATGGAGGGGGAAGGGGGGGACAGCATCCTCAAGGAGATATTAAAAGGATGGCAGTTTATTCTTCCATTGCCTGAGCAGGGTCAGCACCTCAGTCCGCAGGATTTCAAAAGCCACTGCCTCCCCCACCTCAGGGCCAAAGCAGGGATAACTGTGCGGTGTGGCAGCCGCGTGGGGCAGAGCTAGGCTGTGTCTCACGCTGTAAATAAGGCAGTGAGTTATTACTAACAAACACAGGAATTTAAAAGTGACAGGAGTAACAGTTCGAGCGCGAGCCACAGGTCTGGGTTTCCAACGCAAAACCCTGCACAAGTAATAGCATCATCATGGCTCTGGGGGCTTGGGGTACTCGTCCACCCGCTCATCAGTCACCAGCTGCCCTGAGGCACCGGCCCGCGGCCCGACCAGGCAGCAGCCGGACGGACACAGGGCAGCAGCTCACAGTAAGCGGCCGTTTGCTTTTGCCTTTTACCCCATGGGCCCAGACGTAAGGAAGAGCAGAGGTCAGCTGCCCATTAGTTGCTTTCAGGCTCCCACTTCTCCCCAGAAAGGGGCCCTCACAGCCCCTCTACTGAGCTAGGACCTGTGTTGCAACAGGCGACACCCGGCTTGCAGTGCCCTCTTCCCCTTCCTTGCCTCTTGGGTCTGACATCCTCAGCTGCCTCTTTCCACTGGGGCACCTGCTACAGGGAGACAACAGCACAGCTAAAGGCAGGAGAGAGATTGCACATGGCCCCTGATGATGTTGCTCCTTGCCAGCTGTGCCCCTCACATGCTCCCCAGGACACACAGACACTTTCTTGTCCGCAACGCCCCACCACAGGCTGCCTGCCTCCCTCACCAGGGGATGTCACAAGTGCTGTGGAGAAGGGGGGGGGGTGTGCCTGAAGGCTACACTCCAGGCACAACCAGAGGTCTGGGGCAGCAAAGGACAGATTTAACATAAAAGGACCTGGATTTTAGCACCCTAAAAATCTGTTTTGCAGCCTAGAGTGAGTGAAGCAAGCAGGCAGGCCTCTGCCAAGCTCAGCAATATTTGGGAAACCAGCTTAGGCGTTACCAGGTTGGTGGGGAACCCTGGTTCCCTTTGGCTACCCTTGAAAAGGTGCCTGTTCTGCCCAGCTCCTCACAGCCCTGCAGCAGACCAGACCCTCCCCTGACAGGCGGCATGTGCTGCAGAGGGCAGCCGTTCCGGGCCCCTGGCCAGCACTCCTGCCTTTGCATCCTGCTCCGGAGGTAGAATCCCCTTCTGCAACTGTTAAACTGACCATGCCAGGGCAGCACAACCCCCTTTATTTGCCAATCCCAAGGGGTGCCGCTTCTGGAAATCGCTCAGGCCCAGTCATGCTCTGTCCCACTGCGAGGCGTGAGGGAACTCGTGCCTGGCAGCATTGTGCCCCATCTGCTGCCATGGCTGCTCCTGCCTGGACGAAGAGGGGCTGCCGGCTCCGTTCTCCGAGCTGGGGCAGGCTGCACTCGGGGCAGGAGGCCGCCACCCCCAGAGCTCCTGCAGCCTCTTCTTCCCCCCAGCAGCAGGTCTGCCTTTGCCACCGCTGCCAGCTCGTGCAGGAAGGACACTACTGGGGGAGGAGTACAAATACTAGGAGCTCATTGGTTTTTTTGTTTTTGTTTTTTTTTGGTTGACTGGCCTCTTCCCCCTGCATGCCTGTGCCCTCCCATTCCCATTCCCTTCAGTCTCTGCTCACAGAGTTACAAGCAAGAATCCCAGTGCAGCTGCAGATCGTGTCCATCAAGGAAGTCTGTGGAAAAGAGGCTGGGAGCTGCAGTGCTAAGGGGAGCCAGGCTCATGACAGGCGCCCCCGGCAGCTCCAGCCAGTCCATGCTGTCCAAGTTAGCCTCAGCCAGGTCCAGGGCTATGCCCCCGGACGGCTCGTGAGCAAAGTGCAATTCCGAGGTGTCCATAGGTGAAGGTGGGTGGTCCAGGATGGCCGAGCTGCTCAGCATCTCACTGTGGAGGTCATCAATCAGGGACAAGGGCTCTGGCCCATCGTGGCCTGCTGTCAGCAGCGGGAGGCCAGTGCTGCTCTCCAGGAAGTCCTCCAGCCGGCCCACGGGCACCGGCTGCCCCAAGGACACTGGCACCGCCAGCTCTGAGGAATGGTGGCTGCTGGGCGGGGAGGAGCACGCTGGGGTCACAGGTGGCTCTTTCCCAGCTGGGGACGACCGATCCTTGAAGTCAGCAGAAATCTCTGTACAGGGAACAACCGGGCAGGCCAGAGTGAGGAAAAGCTTGGCCGAACACCCACCAGGGCAACAGGGACCCCCCCAGACTGAGCCATCACTGACCACCGACTGGGTAAAGCAGCTCATCCTGCGCCCACACTCGGCTTGCTATGGGGAGTTTTCAGCGCACCTCTGGGGAATTCAAGCCCTGTCCAGTATCACAGAAGAGGTGCACCCAGATCTGATGCAGCAGAGCCACTAATACCTGGCTGGCATCTCCCTTACTGCCTTAATAACTACAGCCCAGGCTAAAGGCACTGGCAGGGACACAGGACCGAGACCTGGGCCGTGACAGACTCTCCCCTCAGTGCTCTATAATTCCCGGGCTCAAACCCAAAGACTATGGGAAATGCTGGCTTTGTCTCCTTACCTCCACTTTCGATGAGAATGTCAAACAGGTCGTCCATCTGCTGGCTGGAACAGCCGTTCTCCTGGGGAGAGCGAGTGCAGGATTAGCTTCCTATTCATCAGGGGAGCTTCTATGGCCAGCAACACCCTTGGCTGCTGGCTTTCCTCCCTTGCCCCAGCGATGGGGCTGTTATCTAGCAAGAATGAGCATACAGAGGCATGGCACCAGAATCCTCCATAACCCCAGGCTGGTACTGGATGGGAAGGTATAGTACAGCAGTTGCTGACTCAGCAGGCAGTGAGTGGTTTGGGATCTCCACCTGTGGTTTAGGGTCTGCCCCAACCCCTCCAGAAGGAATTCAGCTAGGAAGGCGCAGTTAGAAAGGGATATTCTGTCTCCATTCTCTATTACTGGCCCAGATCAGGAATCTAAGCAGACCTACAATGGCAACTTTTCAACTGCTCTCGAAGGAAACCAGGTAGAATTGCTCTCACCTGGGCCTTTGGCTGTCGCTTCATGGCCTCTTCATAGCCTGGTGGCTCTTTCATTGGGACCGAGGGAACAGGGAGAGAAGGTGGAGGAGTTCCAAAAAGCGACGTGTGCTGTTGCTGCTCCAGGTCCATCTGGGATGGGGAAGGGGCAGCAGGAGAGCCGGGCTGCGATGAGGGCTGTTTAGAACAAAGGTGGGAGGAGTGATCAGGGGAAAGCCCGCATCAACTCCTGTCTCACAGCGGCTTTGAGAGACCATCGCCCCCTCACTTGGTGAGTGCTGCGCAGAGGTCTGCACCGCTCTGCTCCCAGCAGCCTGGCTTCTTCCGTGTACTCTGCACTATGCCCTGGCTGCAGGGGAGGAAGACAGATTTCCCCTCCAACTCGCAGCTGGAAGTCTTTGGCTGATTTTTCTAACGCTAAAGTAACCATGCCACAAACCGCCACCAGGCTGCTCCTGGATGGGGAGAGCCTCATCTGTCCAAATGGGGGATTCCTCTAGCACTCAGGAGAGAGAGAGGGCACTTCCCTTGTGGTGTTCAGCCTACTCTGTGCAGTATCCCCAGGACCTATCGTTTACCCGTCTCCCTCTGCAGTGCCTGCTTTGGGGACACAATCAAGCTTCACTAGCAGCAAGTTTCACAGCCTGATGATGGGCGAAGAGCACCAGAGCACCCAGCAGCACCAGGGACCTCCAAAGGAAACCCCAAGCGTTGCAGGAAGTGGTGCTTGTGACTCAGCTTTACCAGATGAATCAGCACGCAACTGCCCAGAAGAAAAGTTAAAACATGGATCAGGTCTTTGCCTCTACAGCAGTTATGCATGATCCGTGCTGAAGCTTGCTCCCCTGGAGCAGTGATCCCCAGGCAGTAGCTGAATGCCAGTTCCAACACTTGTATGTGTTGATGCTTCTCCCCGTGGTGTTTTCCCTGGAAAGCTGTTTGTCTGTTCTGTGACCTGCAGGCAGAGGAGCAACCCCAGGCCCTGGCCAGCAGAGCTGCTCTGGGGTCTGGTCTCTTCCTGAGAGGGCTGGAAGCTGGCGTTGTGGCACAGGCCACTGGGATGTGCTGGGAGGGTACCTTTTTTGACACACTGGGTGGGCCGGCTTTGCCAGGAGCACCAATTTTCAGGGACCGTTTCTGGAAACCGTTGGGGAAGAAGGGCTGAGGGTTTGGAGGTGCTGAGAAAGACAATATGGTGTGGGGCAGCTGCCCCGTGACCACCTGCAGACCTGGCTTCTGACCCTACAGGGAGGCAAAAGGATTAGGAAAGTCACTGCAGATGCCTCCACAGCACACAAGCTACGCGAGTCTGAGGGAAAAGGTGCCTTCGTTCACCTTCTGCGTTTCCTCAAAGGTCTCAAAGCAAATGAAGGTACTGACCCTTTGCAAAGTGGTATCTCACTCTGACTACACCAGAAATGACTCCTGTCTTCATGTCCTTTCCAGCATCTGACTCAGAAGTGATCCTCCAAGCTCTAAAATCTGCTCATAATCTTATCTTAATTATGTGTTAGAGCGCACTACGTCATCCCTGATGTGGGCTAGAAAAGGGAGGAGATGCACAGCAGAGCCTCTTTACAGCTGTCACCTGGAGAAGGGGTAAAGCCAGAGGTGCTCTCTTTCCTGAACCTGCACCGCACTTCACAAGAGACGATGAACAGGTATGCTCAAGGCACAGGAATGGCAATCACAAATGGAGTACTCAGAAGTTCATCAGTACCCGAAAGTAAAAGGTCACATCCTTTTGCCCCTCTCGGATCTCATACGCCACCCTCAGTGGCAGACATACTGCCCACACCACCCTCTCTCCTCGCAGCAGCCACCTGTTCAGTTCAGCGGCGCTCCTTCAAGAATCGGGGACACCACTGTGCACCAAGGCTGCCCACTCTGGCCTCTCATCATTTTTAATTGATAGACAATGCTTGTTTAAAACACCAGCTGGATTTCTGCCCCGATGTGGAACCAAAGGGCAGAAGCTAGTAAACTGTCAGGATTTAGCCCAGAGCTCTTTGCTGTAAAGTCTCCACATCACTTCCAAGCGTGCCCACAGGGGAAGACCTCATGGACGCTTAGTGCTCCTGAAACTTCATGCCCGGTGGGCTCTCCATGACAGCTAGTTCAGCAGGAGGCAGGGGAATGGAGAGGCTATGCCAAGCACCCCTTCTGCTGCCCCATTCAAGCTGAAAACCAAACACTCCATGCAGCTGCAGCTGTGGCAGAAGCCACTGTGAGACCTCGTTTGCTGTGATGATGGTCTCTGACCAGGATTGTGCATGTGTGTCCCCTTCCCACCGCTGCTACAAACCCCAGCAGCAGGCAAAGATAAAAAAGGAAAAGAAGTGAGCAGGCAGCGAGCTACCTTTCTGACAGATTGGTTTAGTCCTCTGGGCTGCTGCTGCTGCTGCTTCTGCTGCTGTGTGGGCTGCTGCTTCTGCTGCTGCGCGGGCTGCTGAGGGGTGCTTGCAGGTAGCTGACACGGTGGTTGGCTGGAAGTTTTAGCGGGCGATGATTGTACTCTCTGTAAAGAAAAGGGTATCCATGAGAAGCTGTTCCCCAGACACAACACGGAGTAAGGCTTGTGTTTCTTATCATTCTTTAGGAAATTCAGTCAATCGTTCTGTTTCACCAAACAGAGAAATCAGACTGGAGTGGGGTTCAGAGTCCTAAAAGAGGAGGGGTAAGTACCACTCTAAATCCCTGGCCTATCCATGACATCCCTTCAAGGGCTGGCAGGGCCAACCCAGGACCTGTGCCCTTCTGGAGCAGTGGTTGGAGTTCAGGTGAGATACCCTGGGGTATCAAGGGTGACACCGGCCACTGATATTTAGACAGCTGACTCATCTCACCTGCTACACAGCAAATGCAGCCTCCTCAGCGCCTGCCCCTGACGGCAGACACTGCCACTTGCTCTGCAGAAGGTGCAAGAAATGTGGCAGCAAAGAATTAAAATCTTCTCTGATGCTACAGAAGATGCTGGGGTTTTACTTCTGCTAAAAAACCTGGGCATATTTATCCCTTCCTGGAAGAAACACTCAGAACACTTCTGTTAAGTGCTGAGCTCATATCAACAGGGGAACAGTAGATCATCTCTGATGAAAGTCTCTGTTAACACTGAAATACTGACACACATTAAAACAAAGAGCAGCCAAAAAGCAAGAAGTCTGCTCTCAGGGTCTGATTTCAGCTCTCAGTAGCCAAAGTGACCTATCTATCACTCTGACTACAATCTTTCTAATAAAGGACAAGAGGTGAAGTACACCCTGCTTTTTTTAATACCACAGGCATAGTTGTTCTTCCAGAAAGCAGTGAAATGTGGCAGCAAACCCTTGTCCTCCAAGCCTGAGATCCTGCCTGACAAAAGGCAGAACCATATGTTTGGAAGAAGGCTGAACAGCCGGTGATGCACACAGTCAATCGTGCGTTGCTGTACACGGTTCATCATTGTCAAATTCCAGCTCCAGCCTCTTTGCTGAAGATCTGCTTACGCTGCTCTGTTTTACAAAGCCATGAACTACCAGCCATTGTGGCAAGCAACTCAGCCATTTTAGTATTTACTGCATTGAATTTCCACTGTGTTGAAGTCATGCTACGGTAACCTGAACCATAGGAGCAGGAAGAGGGAGAGAGGAACCCAACTGCCTGCAGCTGGGCTGTGATCTACCCCTTGCCTACCTGCAAGGCCGGGCAGCTACTCCCTGCCTTCCCGTGGGGCGAGAGGCCCTGCCTCTCGGCGCTCTGCTTGGTCACGGTGAGGACGATGTGGGTCCCTGTGGAGTCGGTGATGAGGGTGGGGGGAGGGGTGCCCTTGATGAGGTCACTCAGGGTGCTCCCTTGCTGGCCAAGGAATAGCCGCGGGCTGTGGGACTGGCACGGCGGCTCTGCTTCCACGGCTGGCACCTCCTGCTTCACCATCACGGCTTTCTTTGGCACTGGGCTTGGATTCGAAGTGTCCATTTGGCTAGCGGTTGGTGCAGGGCTGAATTGGTCTGTTTGGCCACCGGATTGCTTTGCAGACTGGCAACTCAGGAAACCGTTTTCACTCTTGACCTGGGTGCCAAATGCTACCGGGTTGGAGGCAAGGGCTGTTCCTTCTCCCGCAGCCACTGGGGCCGGTAGTGACTGCTGAGAGCGCTTCTCCTGCTCCAGCTGTAGTCTAAGCATCTCAACCAGCTGCTGCTTCTGCTTCAGCATGCGGGTGAGTTCCTCAATCTGCTTGTCCTTCTCCTGCAGCATCTGGTCTTTGTCCCTAACTTCTGCATCTCTGCTGTTACCAGTGCTGCACCGCTCCGACCTGGGTGCCGCATTTACGCTGCAGGAGGCAGACTTGGAGCTTTCCTCCTTCACCAGGAACTGCACTGGAGACGCCTGCAAGGTGAGCTGGGTCAGGGGCGAAGTCACCATCTCTCCAAAGGCGTCTCCGGTGGCCGAGTTCTCATCCCCTGTGCTCATTTGCGAGCGCTCAGAAGGAGTTGGAGAAACAGGAGGAGTCGAGCCTGTGCTGCCAAACTTCATCACGCCGCCACCAGTGACTGTGGCCACAACTACTTCTGCTGGTGCAATGCCAGTGGTGACCAGGGCTGGCCCTGTGCTCAGCCTGGCAGCTGGGAAGGCTACCACCACTTCGGCAGCTTTTGGGAGGATGGCTGCTGTGCTGGGCTTGGGAACAGGGGTTGTTTGGCCGGCTGCACCGTTCTGTTCTTGGTAAGCTCTGAGACGCTCAATCAGGTCTGTCTTTGTGCCTGAGACAGGCAAGGCCCTCAACTTCAGCTCTTGCTTCAGCTCTGCTACCTGATGGGGGGGGAGGAAAAAAAAAAAAAAAAGAGGGCAACATTAAGAGAGCAAACACTCTAATCAGAGCAACTCTTAACAGCTACCAGAGCCACGGGGCAAAGGACTAAACTGACCCTCCTGCAGGCCAGCAAACCTGCACCTCAGGTACAGACTGCAGGGTAGCAATGCCAGCTGCTATCACTAACTCCTGTCAGGCCACCTCAGCCCTGCTCTGGGGCAGCAACATCATTCAATTCTGCCCTCTCCACTGGCAATGGAAAAAAGAAGGGATGTGCAGCTTCACAGGACATTTACCTTCATCTCATCTAGGTTGGCAGGGAGAGGGCCAGGCTTGCCCACTGCAGCATTACTGTTTTGTCGCATCAGCCCACTGGAACCGGAGGATACCGAAGACGCGCTGCTGACTGTGGCAGAGAGATTGCGTACAGCAGGGGCACTGGCACCACTCTGCTGCTCTCCTGGAGGCCTGCAGGGAAGGAAAAAACACAGACATCAAAACAAAGGTGGAAAGGCACCGAAGGCCTTCAGTGTCAACAATCCTATGTGTTCAGAAACATCTGGGTCACTAGTGCCACCTTAGACATTAAAGCACGCTAGTGCCTCTGACTATATCCATGCCCCTTGCCTGGCCAACCAACTCACTTCAGCTGCTTTTGTCTGATTCATCTGACACTGGCCCTTTTTGCAGCCCGCTGTAACTTCACGAGATTGAGTGTGTTACACTCAACCACCACACCTCACACACAGAACACAATGTCTCTGAGTAACAGCACTGGGGAAGCAAGTGCTTCCTAAGAGAGAGCTGACACTTAAGACGCATACTTTGGTGGAGCTGGCAGGATGGTCTGATAGTTGTAGTGCTGCTGCTGCTGCTGGTTGAGGATCTGAAGCTGGAGAAAGAGCTGCTGCTGCTGCAGTATTTTGGCATAGGATGAATCCATGGGAGGAGCTCCCTTGTCCTGCTTTTGGTCCGGGGGAATATACTGATGATATTTAAGCTTCTTGACTTTCGGCTTCAACTCCTTGGCTTTTTTACTGCGCTGAGACTTCTCACTAGCAGACTTGGGCTGGCTTTGCTATTTAGAAGAAAAGGAGGAAGCAAGTAAGAATGGAAATACTGAAATAACATAACAGCCATGTAAACCAGAACACACACTGGGATTTTCATTTCAAAATTCTCCAGATTTGACCTCAGGGTCTTTCCACGCTTCTCTAACTCAGGCAACAGTATAGTCACAGCACCCGCAGCAGCTTACACGGCACCATAATGCAGGTCATTTTTCCCAGCACACCAAATCACTTGCTCATCCAGTGCAGACTCACTGACTCCAGTTATGGATAATGCTGATTGTTTCAAAAGATTTCACATTCAGGACCCATTTTACAGGAGATGAATATGTCATGGAACAGAAAAACCTATTAAACATGTTAAACTAGTGTCAGAGGAAGACACTAGTAAGAAATAATCTTTCCTTCCTTTGCATCTGTTAACACAATACTTGCAACTCCAAACCTTCAGAGTAACCATCTTATGTTCCTTCAGACTACAACAATGGAGAAATCAGCCAAAATAGTACCTTAATGAGTGTTGGTGGAGGCTTGGCAGCAGTAAGAGCCGCTCCATTGGTAAGACTAGGAGGCAGAAGAGGTGGAGGTGGCAGAGGTGGAGGTGGCTGTTCAGGTAGGAAAAGTGTTTCACTGGAGTCTGTGCTAATCTGCAACTGGGTTGTACCCTGCAGGGACAGGAAAAGGCATAATGAATACACATAGAAGGAGGTTAACAGTTTTAAGAGAGTGCAGGGAAGCAGCACAGGTTTCAAGTCATTACTTAGACTCCTTTAACCCACTGCTTCAGTTGTCCCTGAGAAGCAGCACAACTTCTTAGGGCAGAAAAGGAATCGAAATCCCACACCTGTATCTCCCAGCTTTGCCTGCCAGAATCAGTCGCACACCAACACAGGCTGAATCACCAAGTAATGATTGCCCCCCTTCCCCACATGGCACCACTACAGGGGCTTCTGAATAACCAGAGCACTTCACCAACACCACACAGAGCTGAAACCCCTTGTGAAATCTCACAGACTATACCTTTTAAGGATCCCCCGGTCTCACTTTTTAGGATCCTCTGCCACAAATCAGCAGTAGCTGTGAAGCTCCAGGGCACTGTAGGAGGCCACTGCATTCTCACCTGAGCTAGTGATGTGCCAGTGGTGCTAGGGAGAGGCTCACAAATCCGTGAGTCCATCGGCGATGGGACAGACCCCTGGGACTCATGGCTGGCTGGCTGTTCTGGGGAGAGGGCATCACTGCTGTCCTCATCAAAGGAGGAATTGTCTGCAACCTTTGGGTAGTTCACCTGTCCAACTAGAAACACAAACATCAACTGTGGTCTTTAAAGTGGAATAAGAAATTACTTCACTTGACACTAGATGTTTCACAAAGATAATGAGGGCACGGAGAGAGTTGTGTCTGGGTTGTGCTTAAAGCACCAACTAAAAGTGAGACAACAGAGCCTAAACTGGATCAGTTTTAAGTGTTTACATTCACTCTACTATCAGTAGAATAAAATGATGCAGATTGAGGTGAATCATTTCCCTTGCTTCTTAACCAGACAAGATCAGGAAGTATAACAAGAGCTACTTAACTCTGCCCTAACCCAGATCTGTGGCATGGCTTATTGGATTACAATTTGGCACCAAAAAAGAAGGTTAGACTGTGTAAGGTTGAGTCATGGTTTCTTTGGTGTTCATCCTATGTGATGGAAGGTAGTAGAATCCCTCTTTCAAGACAGAATCACAAATTGTCCTCTAATCTTACAAGCAGCAAGGGCTATGGATTAAGCGGTGGCCCTAACTGCTACTAGCATTTCTGTCTATCCACACGTCCCGTAGATAAATTCACTCAAGTGTATGTTTGTAATGCAGTAATGTCTGTAAGATTACACCGTCGCAAATTAATCCTGGTAAGCAGGAAAATACTATCATTTGCACCTAACACAAAAGCAACAGAAATCCAGAGAGATGTCAAAGTCCAAAGGAAGCCACATCTCTAATGCTCCAGTTCACAAGTTCACTTTTTCTCTTCCTCAGCCACTTCTTGTGCAATTGTGAAGGCAGGCTCTCCCACGGGCCCTCCCACAACACTGTCCTTTTCCCTGCTCATGAAAAGTATTCCATCCTGCTCACAGTTGTGTCCCATTTGTCTTTAAAGAAGCTGTGCGTGTTTGAGGGGATGAATAACCACAGACACACACAGACTGCTCAGTCTGGGGAGATGGGAAAGAGCACTGCTGAGGCAGTGGGAAGGCTATTCCTCAGCATTCCTTTCAGCCCTTGGAATGGCACTGGCATGATTTACATCTGTTCTGGTTTATTTTTAAAGGGGTTGAATCCTCTGAAGTTTTTGAGTTCACAGACAGCTTTTGTTTCATCACACCTGTCTATCTTCTGTCTCCTCTCCCTGATCTGAGTAAGTCAGTGGGTTCTCCCTGACCAAGGTTGCTGACATATTACACCAAGAGCAGGATTTTTAAGGAGAGAATCTAGGGAATGCCATCTTCAACAGTCTTTCAAGTCTTTAGGGCATGCAATTGCTTTCACGTTACTCTGCAATGTCCATACTCCCTATAATTTAATGTCTCTGTAGCATTATCTGGGCCAGAGGGAGTTCTGCTTTTCAGAATCCTCGGGGCTGAAAGGCTTTGATTCTGAGACAGGAAAGCCAGACTAGCCGTGGGATTGCTCTCCCTTAGACAGGCAGGTGAATTGATAGGAAATCACAGCTGCCTATGGGAAAGGCCCTCAACACAGATCCTCCTCTGGCCTTACCTATAATGGCTTCCTTCAGGCTTGATTCCACAGGCAAGATGTTCTTCTCCACCAGCTCCATGGGACCCGGTCTCTGCGCTATCTTCTCATTGAGGTCATCTGCTAGTCTGGCTCTCTTTAGCTTCAGCTGCTTTGCCTGCAAGGAGGGTTCAGCTGAGGTCTCTGTTCAGGGGAAAGTAAATAAAATGGCATCAATCCAGCAATGGCCAACCTATGCACTTCAGCAATATTTTACTTCTATTCAGAAAGGTAACTAGATAACAGTAGATAACTGTACAGAAAAATATCTATAAAGATATTACAGATACTATGTATATTTAAGGTATAAAGATAACTGCAGTAGCCCTTGTGACTCCAGAATAGGACAAATTCACTGTTCTCAAACTACTGTCACCCAATTCTCATTCACCTTTTCCCTTTCAGTTGTGTTGAAGGATGCGGTACTCAACAGCACCACAGTACTCCCTCTCTGAACCTGAGGTGCCTACTAATCAGATCAAATCTGCCTCACTCCCTCGTGGATATTTTACAGTGTCTTCCCTTAGTAGAAGAGCAATCCATGGTCATTCCATTTCATTGTTGCTCAGCTACGTAAACTGCACAATTTTGAGTTCACGTAACAGATTCTTCTGAGAATCTCCATGCAAGCAGAGTTGAATCCCTCCCAAGAAATCATGCAACAAGCATGATCTTCTACCTGCTCTCACCTGAAAGACAGACTTGGGGGTCAGAGGCAAAATAGAAAGCCGTTAAATAAGTAATGACAATAAAGTTTATTGTTGATGTTTTCCTACTTAGCACGTGCCATACCTTCCAGAATGTGCATCCTAACCAGCTCTGATCTCTCTGGCCGGGACCGGATTTTCCGTTTCAGATAGTCCTCTGTCTGCAGCAAAAATAGACAAGCAAGAACCAATTTCAGTTGATCAGACACAGGAGTGAGGTAATCTTGGACAGCACAAACATAAGAAACAACCATCTTTAGCTGTTACTGAGATCTAAATAAACACAGAACAGAGCAGGGGCATATCTTCTGTCCCAGAACATTCAAAGAATGAGCTTATTCTAAAGATGACCTTCTACTGTACATCGCCTCAGTGTAACAGTGCACTGCTGCCCCACAGAACAGAAACTGGAAAGGACTTCCTCAAGAGCTGAAGCCCTCTTTTCCCCTTTTATGCAACACCACTAACTTGTGTCAGGGTGAAATTCAAGACGTTTCTTTTTACGTTAAAGATAGATGCAGTGGTTCTATTGTTCACAGCAAATACTTTCATATACTGCTGGCATTCGGGTCTGACTTGTGGTTTGAACACACTCTTTTATTTGTTTAAAGATATGTTATTTGTTAAGCTAAAGACCCCAAGCACTCCCTTGGCAGGCAGAATCTAAATGCTACGACAAGACCATTTAATTTCCAGAACTGCTTTTAGCTCTGTCTTTGGAGAACGCACTACAGAGCAATGTACAGAGATGACCGCGTCCAGGCTGAGCACATCACCCTTTACACAGCCAGATGGCAATCTGGGAGGTGTGGGTAACAGACTGGTAAATACTGGCCATCAGAATGGGCCTTCAGAGAAAATAAGTATTAAAAGTCAATCAGAAAACTGCACCACACTCGCTTAGTTGCCCACACCAAAGTATTAACTCAGTAAGAATGTTTTAGGAAAAAAGAGGAGGAAGAAGCAAAAGCCTTTGGGATGCTGGTCTTAACGCAAAGTCTCCTGTTCCAATCCTTCCACAGAGTTTAAAGCGCTAACACTGCCTTACAGGTTTTAATCACAGCTGTTATTTTTTCACTTATGTTGCTTTCACTTTTAAAACAAAACTTAGCCCAGCAGTCATAACAGGTTTTATTCCCCTGTAGGCTCATCAGGGAAAAAAAAATATATATATATCCCCAGAGGCCTTTTGAGGAACAGAAATCAACATGAAACCCCCCAGTTAGCAAAGGTGCCACATGAAGTGTGACGCCTGGCTTCCTCTTTCTATAGAGCCATAAGTCTGTGTGATTTCAGTGTTACAAGATTGGGGCGGGGCGGGCGG
>VZTL01053674.1:0-12524 GCA_013400535.1 Scopus umbretta
TAATTTTTAAAATTTTCTTTTAATCTGAATGTTGTACTAGTAAATGGTCCTTAAAAAAAAATCCTACTTAATACTTTGCTATACTAAAATAACTGTCTACACTGACCACGAATAAAGAAGTAATATTAGTTGTTACCTACGGGAACTGCTAAGTTTTTAATGTTTGCTCATTTAAAATTAATATAGTTTTGCATATTGGAAAGCTGAATTAAATAAAGGCTAAATAATTTGACCCACATTGTATGTGGAATCAGGGTCAATGCTGATATGGAAATGCGGGAGTTCCTTGCTCCCAGTTTTTACTCAAGTTGTGCCTCTTGCTTAATTATAGACCTTATTGCACAGAAGGCCCCCAGTCAATTAGCGAGACGTAACCGTCGTCTGAAGCAGAAGCTGCCGGAACAATGTGGCTTTTAGAGGAAATTGATAGGAAATTATTTCGAGGAGGTACTTTCTTTCATTTTTTAAAGAAAAGCAGTAATAGGACTTTGAAGTCTTCCTTCTGTTTTCACATGTACGCGGACAATCCGTGGTTTTACAGGGCTAGCCGAACAGTCACTAGGACATGCGGATGTCCAGGAAGCTGGAGACTTGCAACTCCAAAACAGGAATATTTGCTAACACAGCTGCCAAAGTCCACGAAGGGATATTCTACATGGTGTACCACGCACCAGGTTTTGTTCCACTGTAACGATGGAAAAATGACAGAGTCACAACAAACATTTAGGTTTCGGGTTTTTTTCCAAAAGGTTTATTGTTTTCCAGACAAGTTTCATTAGTGAACGCCAGAGAAATGGCTCTGCAGTATTTTCAGCGCTGCCTGTTCCTTGCCAGCCCAGTGCATACACACGCTGTTATTCTCACTGGGGTCCCAGCCAACAGGAGGAAGAGCAGGCAAGCGTATAACTAACAATAAAACCCCTCCTGAAACAGTTTTAAAGTTGATTCCGTGCGCCTGCTTGGGTGTGCACAAGTGACTGTGCAGAGAGCTTGGGGTGGGCTTTTTTTGGAGTCCTCTTCGGGAGGGTGGTTCAAGGGAATTGGATGGAACAGCTGGTGTTGAGATCAAAAGACTGCGGAGCCAGAGGTGTGGGTTTGTTCCCAACAACCGTCGGGGATGTGTTGGCATTGGGTAGTCACATTTGCATAAAACGTTTGCATTCTTCATGCAAACCTAGCCCACGCAATAAAGCAGGCACTGAAATGGAAACCTGCAGGTGAAAACCTGGCCCTCCCTTTGAAAAGCTGGAGTCCTGGAATTTACCCTGTGAAGTCTAAGAAAATCCCAGCTGGAATGGCTGAGATCCTTTCCAAAGAGGTGGCACCACGTTAACGTACAAGCTGCTTCCAAGCAGAGCTTACGCCCTGTGTTGAAGCTGGGTCCAAGGGATTTCGCATCCTCAACCGACAGCTCTGCTCGCTCCGCTTGCTGTCTCGCAGAAACGCTGCCCGGAGGTCGGCGTGCCGGCTCCCCCGGCCGCTCTGCCCGCGGTGGGAGAGGGAGTGGGGGCAGCCAGGCTCCCCGAGCGGCAGGTTTTTGCTCAGTTCCAAATCTAAGGAACCAATTCCAAACCTAAGGAGCCAACAGCGCTGAGACAAAAGTAATTATTTCAGCTATTAGCTGCTAAGAATAGAGCCGGCGGGGGTGCTGTGCATGGCTGAGGTGCTCTGACAGCACAGTCGGAGGTAGCAGGGATTGCAGTGGGAGCACAGAAATAGCCATTCTCCACGCTCAGCACTTTGAAGCTCCGTGAGTCACCAAAATACACGGCGGGGGGACAAGTGGGGTGTAGAGGAAAATCCACCCTACCCCTACACGTAAAGCAGAAATGCCCCTGGGTGGATTGCTGTATTTTCTGGCAGAGAACAGCATTTTCCCGAGGAGCCCGTTTTTTTCCCTAAGGAGAGCATCTCCCCAGTCACGAGGCAGTGGACCACCCTCGCGCTTCCCACCCATCGGAGAGCGCGGCTGTTGCAGGGAAAACTTCAAACAGCCCTGATGCCCGTACGCTGCTTAAAGGTACTGTTCCCTGCCCGGGGAGGGACACGGCCCTCGGGGAGGCACCGGGGCTGCTCCTTCCTCCCGCCGCCCCGCTGCGTGCCCCTCACGCCGGGCATGAGTATTTGCAAAAGCCAAGCTATTACCGGGGGTGGAGGGGAGCAGCGGGACGGGGGAACCTACTGATCTCAAGCCAGCTGTGTTTCACGGTGTTTTCCTAACTGCTAATCTGCCTGGAAGTTCCCTTTACAAATACATTATAAAAGGTTAAACGTATGATCGGCAGATATTTAAAGATGGGATCAGTAAATCACCAGGTGCTCAGCTGGCTGTTCATCGACATCTTTAACGTCTTGTCCTGATGCTATTTAGCAAAAACCGTATTGGTATCACTACGTGTTTTTACCCACTATAGCTTGGAAGAGGCAATTTTCCTTCCATGCTGTTTGTGCAGGATACAACACATTCCTGATCTATGACTAGGTTTCCAAACTACATAGTAAAATTAATAATAATAATAGTAGAAGTTGTACAACTTCTTTTATACAGCAACTGGATTTTCCAGCTATTGTACATGGGGGAAAAAAAAATGTTTTTTGTAAAAACCACCATACCCAACCAAAACCAAAATCAAAACCAAAACCAAAACCCCACAAATTCAAGGTTTAAAAGAGAATTTCTCTATCCTGAGTGCAACTGCAGAAAGAGTCGAGCTAGATAGCATTAAACATCTCAGCTGGAGCATGGACAGGGCACCAGACAGCTCGCTAAAAATAGATTAATCCTAATTACAGCCACACTTCTGCTTTTTCAAGGTTTCCCGTTTCACGCGGGGACGCAGAGGCTGTGAATGGAGAGGGGGATCGGTGCCCTCTGCGGCAGCAGAGGGGACGGGGGGCCCATGCCGCCCGTTATTGCATAACCCTGGGAACACGCCGTCCTCCAGCGGGAGTGACGGGAGCGATGGGAGCGACGGGAGCGATGGGAGCGATGGGAGTGACGGCAGCGACGGCAGCGTCCCGCCTCGCTGGCCTTCGGCTGCCTGGCTCCAGCCGATCGGCACAGGCTTAGCTCAGCACCCGGCCCTGCAAATCTGCTCTCCCCAGTTAGCAAAAAACCAGACGAAACCACTGGAAAACAGGGTTTCAGGTAACGTGCGCTTTGCTGGTTAAAGATTTAAACATCTCCACCTTCCTACAGGCTTCCCGAACTGCCGGCAGCCCCGGGGGAGCTCGGTCCTGTGCTGGAGCTCCTGGCGTGGTTAAAAGCCCCCGGAGCGGTGCCCTGCACCGGTACGTCCCATAGGAACTGCCATAAATCCCTATCGGTTTTATTTCCTCCTGGACAACATTCACGCGGAGAGCTGACTTACTATTTCATAAGCAGAATTGCAAAATGCTTAGTATGAAATAAACATATTTAAGCCTCTGCTTTCCAAACTACAGCAGTTTATTTCTCCCATAAAGCCTATGAAACTATGGAAAACAACTTTTCCCACCCTAAAGGATGCATATTAATTACCAATTTAAATATTTAATCAGAAAATATATTGCTTTGGCTAGAATAACTTAGTTTTCCTTTATCAGAAAGCAGGAGTTAATGCTATTTTTTTTCCATTTCGTTTCTGTAGCAGCAATCACTAGGTAAGCACCAGAGCCCCTCTGCTTGAGATGGATCTCAGTCTGCACACATCCCTGCTGCTGCTGCAAAAAACAGCCAGCGACTGAAAGACCTTCAAGCCAGCAAAACAAAGGAAAAATTCATCAAACACTCCTTCAACATCTCGGATTTACGTAACTGAGGAACAACTCTCCCGCAACTACAGGGGGAACAGCGCGAATTTCATTTAAAGTGTCCAACTGAGCCCGTTCAGATGTTTTAGAAAAAAAAAATAAAACAAGTCCCGACAAACATTAGGACACAGCCACCACGCAGGGCAGGACCTGAAACGCTGACGGCATCGCGTCCAGGGCTGTCGGCCTGGCAGGTTGCACCGCGTGGGGGTAAGGTTTGGGACGCGCCTGTCGCCGGGGAACACCGACGCTTACGGCCCGGCTGGACGGCGCTCAGAGGAAGGGAAGAGTTGGGAAGCGGGTTATCTGTCCGGACAATACCTTAGTTAGTTTTGAGCAGGACTGTCACTTCAGTATTTTTACTTACAGCTCATCAGAAAAGATTTCATTTTACATTTTTGAGATTCGGTTGCCCTCTGCGCTGAAACGCAGACCCAGGATTTGCGGGCTTGCTTTTTGTATTTTTAATTAAATGAGAAAGGCGCCCTGCATGATGCGCGCTCGCCTGGGCTGACAGAAATTCGCCTGCACGTACCTGCTTTGATCTCCACAGAAGACGGTCTTCCAGCTCCGGTTTCCCGTATCCCGGCTGAGTCTGCAGCAGAGTTTTTGGCTGTCCTGCAGCCTGGTTGTCTGTCCTGCTGTCGCCTCCCAACTCCTTGGAGTTACACCCTGGGCGCAATAAAAATCTCCCATTAAAAGTTTCACCAACCTTAGTATGACAAAGCAGTATTTTCCAACTGGGAAATGAATAAACAGGGAAAAACTTGTTTAGGCATTCCTAAGCAGCTTTCTTCGCATTACTGTGCCACCAGCAGACCTCATCCGAGAGCGGACCTCCTCCTTTTGCCCACTGCTTTACGGGATGCACCTACAGAAAGGTCGTGATGCTGCGTGCGTGCAGAGAGGCTTGGCCGCGACTCAGAAACACCTATGGATACGAGGGCACATCTTGCGGAATGCGTGTGTCTGCCAGCCCCTGCCTGGAGTGACTGCTTTTATAAGCGTAGCGAGCGATTGGGAAATCTGCTGTGATTCATAGGAAATGCTCCAGTCCCCACTGCCACCCCCAGCACAGCACCCACCAGCGCCCAGGAGCTGCCAGACGCGCACAGAGCGAGCACCACGCCTGCCTGCAGCTCCTCATTAAGCACTGGCTGCTTAGCCCAGAGTATTTAAAACTTGATGCCACAAATTATTTGTCCTTATCTGAAACATTCCTGAAATGCTTTTTATTTTTATGAGTGAAAACTATCACGATAGTTCAGCTCAGCTGAATAAACCCAGGCTGTCGCTAGCTGCGGCGGTTTGCTCTGCGTGCTGGGTTTGGTGCGGGCAGGTACCGGGCTGAGTTTTATCTCTGCCTCTTGTCTCAGCCTTGAAGCTGGGATTGTAAATTATTGTGGCCAGGGATAAACTGTCTTTGCTTGTACAGCGCCGAGCCACACTGGCCTCTGGGTCTCAGCTGAAGCTTCTAGACGGTTCTAAAAATAAGTAATTATAAGCTATTATCTTTTTAAAATGCTTGTAAAAAACAGGGAGCAAGAAGAGCCTCCTTTCCCAGCTGTTTTCTCCTCAAACTGCCAAGATATTTTTTTTTTAAACTATGTCTTTTTGGCCAGTTCTCTTCTGCAGCCTTTCCTAAAACAAGGGTACACAACAGTTTGAAAGTTAGGACAGGTATTTGCATATTACATAGCAATAATAATTCGAAAACCACTAGTCAGTTATAAAATCCAAGCGATTAATAAAATAAAAATTAATCTCAAAAATATTTTTATGCACGAGTTGATTACTCTTCCCAGCATGGAATTATTTTGCAAACAAATCTCAATTAGCGGTTGAGCTTTTCTATTTTTCTTTTTTCCATAAGAAAAAATAGATACTGTCATTTTCCAAGATTTTGGGTTTTTTCTTACTTGGCCAATTCTCATTAGTCACATTAGTCCCACCGTAGATTTTTTTTTTTTCTCTTTCCAGAACAGGAGACCTTTTGAGTGATTCCTGTGTATAATTCGTAAAGTAGAAAACAAAACATTAAACATTACAAAACAAAACAGATGAAAATACTTTCAGCTTTGCTCAGGTTCCTGCCAACTATTTTCCTCTTTAAAAAAACCCACACAAACCAGCTCCTTCCCAGCCCGTCCGTGACTGCATCGTTTTACTCCTTTAAAGGGGAAAGGAGAGCTGAGGACTTGCTCAGGAAGGGCCAGCACCGAAGAAATGGCAAGGACTGGTTTTAAGCCTCTAAGCCAGTTTTTAATACTATTCCTCCCCCAACAAAAACCCAAGGCAATTAGAATATATTGTGATGAAGGTACAAACTTTTAAAACTTCTGTAAATCTATATTTTGAACAGCACACCAAAGATCAGCCATATTATTAAGAGATTAATAGTGTGAACACAATTTATGTGCCCATTGGCTGCGCTGGACACGAGCCTCTGCTCTTTAGATCCGTTCCCACACCGTCACTTTGCATTCCTTAGGGCTGGACCATCAGAACGAAGGATGCAATACTTCCCAAGCCGTGAGTGGTATTTCCAGCAGACCCTTTACCTCCTCTTCACTGCTACCTGCGCACGTGCACTTTCTCTCTTTGGGAGACAGCAATAGCTTGTGCACGGTAACGTGCAGAAATCAGCCTGGCAGAACTGTCCTCCTCGGGCTTTAGTACAGCCGTCCAGTGCTGCCGGTGACTGTGGAAGCGAAAGAGCAAAAAAGGGATCCAAAGGGATTTCAGGGAGCTTCCAAAACCACCTGTGAGTAACAGCCCTGCTTGGGGCAGAAACTTTTGGGGTTTTTCCTTCTTTTTTTTTTTTTTTTCCCCTCCAGTCTTCATTTGTCCTTTTGCTTGCCTGGGAGGTTTTCCCCAAGTCCTGAAGATGATCATGTTGTGGGGACGCTCAGAACTCCCTGGCATGTTGCACCGCTGGCTGGTCCATCAGCGTCTGTATCAGCTCCAGCCCTCCGGTCCAGCTGAAGATGCCTGCTTTGCCTCCAAGATGCAACCACAGTCTGGAGATGAGGTGTGTGCCTGCCATTCAGAATTCCTCTTAAATATTCAGTGTGAAAGCTCAGAAAAATCGGCGCTTACCTACAGCCTTAAAATTTCGGGCCACCAATAAGTAATAAATAACAGGTCACAGGGCTGAGACGGGCTCCTTCTGCCGGAGTCTTGCAGGAGACTGCTTTACCCCGACCCCAATTCCATCCCCGAGGCTGTTGCACGCGCTGATGACTCTCTGGGAAGTTTTGGGAAGTTTAACCTGCAAACTCGGGACTGGGTGGAGGCTCGGGGCTTCGTGGTGGCCGCCGCTCCGGCTTTCGCTGTCTCAGGTGTGTGCACAATGACGTGGGATGTTGTGCTTCATGCGACACTGGCCCGAGTTAACCCGTAGCCCTATTTTCCATCTGTAACCATGGCAACCTGAGTTATCTTGCAGAGGTGCCTGTCACCCCGTGGTAGTAACACCCTGCTTGTCACAGCCGAACCTACAGTCCCACCGCTGGGATTGTCCATGCGCGCATCCCAGTTGCCTGAAACTGCAGAAAAAAAGAAAACAACCCTAAAAGCGAGGTGGCGTTTGCAGGATGACCGTTTCTTATGCAATTCTGGCCGAGCAGGAGGTGGGGAGAAGGCAGAGGAAGAGCAGGAATGCCGGAGCAGTTCAGGCACAATCCTGGCTCTCAGCGATACCGTCAGCTCCTTGGCAACGGGAGGAAGGTGTGTCAGGGTGGATGGGACAGAAACGCGCCGGCTCCGGCAACAGCTCCAGGGGAGAGGAGCATCGCCACTAACGGGGCTCATCTAATTTTGCCATGGAGCGCTTGAACAGAGAGGATAAATTAACAGCTGGAAACAGCCTCCCACCGAGTGCGTTACGCAGCAGCATGAGGTCCTTTGCTGTCCATTTTTAGAAAATAATTTTCCACGCAACAGCTTCGAGTTTAATTGTATTCAAGAGAAAGAAAGTTGCCCATACTGACCCTCTGGCTACATAGGAGTTTCTCATGTGGAGAGGGAAGATGGCTGGTACCATGAAAGGAGAACAAATTTGGGTGTTGGACTCGATGATCTTTAAAGGTCCCTTCCAACCCAAACCTGATTCTTAGACTCCATGATTCTAAATGCCTCGGCCATTTAGACTATCTTGCAGGATTTCACGGTTGCCACTCTTTAGGAGGTACTGTCCATCTACTTGATTAGAATAACTGTTACTCCTCAAAAGAGGAACTGGCCTTCAAATTTTCTGCAACCTAATTAATTAGAAAGGTTTTGCTGTCTTTTTTACAAGATTTTGCTGCACTTGCACACTAAATTCTCAGTACTGAGAAGCTAAAGAGTTAAATGAAGATGAGGGAGATCCAGCAGATTCTCATAAAGTCTTTTAAAACCTAGATAAAGGGAAGACATGAATAGATCTTAAATAATGAAAAAGACCTGGATTCTAAAATTATTGTTGAATGGATTCTTAGTAGTAATATTAGAAGAAAAGTTATTTCTAAGCAGTCAATGACTGCTGAGCTGGCAGTCCTGCACTGTAACTATGATGATCCTGGTTGCGTGGAAGCACCAAGACTTTAATTCCACTTAGTTTCACATTGAGTGTGTCACCTCACACAAGAAGGAGGACAGAAAACACATCTATATTCTTTCGTAAACATACAGACGTGGTTTCCACACTCATTTCCGTATTGCACAATAGTACTAAAGGGGTTAGTTTCATCTCTGCAGCAAAGAATTGCATAGAAGAGTGAAAGCTGGTGTAAATGAGCTATCGAGAATTATCCACACGTGAACAGAATGGCCCAGGAGATGCGATGGGCACCCCGTGACGGGCTGTGAACTGTCGGGGACCAGCAGCCAAAGCAGTGCATGGGGAAACAGCGTGCGGGAGGAACAAAAAAGGGAGATGTCGGCGGACGGTGGTAATTCTGCTCCCCCGTGCAACAACGCAAAGAATTGCTGCGTGATTTGGGGTGGGAAGGGAAGCTGTGATTCCAACAGCAGCACATGCATTAACCTTGCTGCTCTGTGTCGATCAGTTTTCCTACAGTCCCCAACCGACTATAGCCCAGTCACAGAGCTTTTCTCCTTCTGAAAATGCTGTTTGGCATTTCTGCCCACATCTGTAGGATGTTTAGCTTTCAGAGAGGTACATCTATGGCAGGGCAGAAGGTCCAGGATATTCATTAGAATTCAGGAGTCTGTGAAATGGGAGCTTGTGCAAGAAAGTGTCTTCTGGCATTTAGGATACCCCATTTCAGTCATGGATAGGGTGAGAAGAGAGGTGCTCAAGGGGAATATAGGGAAGCAGACTGGATATGACAGGNAAGTGATAGGTTAAAAAAAACAACAAAAAAACCCAAAAATCAACCAAACAAACTGTAGCTGAATGTATTCACGTGATGGGTGCGGTGTGTGGTGTTACTCAGAAGGTCACGGAGAGCTGGCTGCAGGATGGGGGAAGGAGCACAGCTACCTGCTCCTTCCCTGGGTGCTCCCTACCAGGCACCGTCAACGGCAGGCTCCTGACGCGATGGATTTGCCCAGTCCCAGCAGGGCTGGGCTAATTCTTATATTTGCATCATTCCATTTAAGCGACAAACTGTACCGAGCAGGCAGCGTGACGGTCCACGGTCGCAGAGCACTGTGAAACTGTAGGATGCCGGATAAACACACCAGAGAGAAGTGTTATACTGTATCTAACCACAGTTCCTACTCATTTCACAGCCCAGTACAGCCAGCACTGAAAACTGCACAATTCCAACATTTCTAAAGGGTGCAAAGCCTACGCTATTCCTTCCACCAGCGCTTTAGGAAAACGGCCAGCTGACGAGTATGCTGTGGAAGGGCCACCACATGAAAGTGGACCCAGGTGAGAAAGTATAGAACTGTAACAGAACTGCTAAATCAGGCTTTAAAGGCAGGTATTTCTTTTCCAGAATACTAATGTAATTCCTACAGCACAAAGAACAAAAGCTTCCCTCTGTAAATCCATTTCACAGAGGCCACAAGATGGGAAAATCTATCACGCTTAGGTAACTGGCATTGGAAGGGAGCTACTCTGAGTGGCCCAGGGTTAAGGGACCAGTGAGTTCGATGCTGGAGATTTAGTAATTCAGTGACTGGAGAGAATGGCGTGATGGGAACCACTAAAACCAACACGTAGATGCCTTTCAGCTTTGGACCATCACAACGAAAGAGAGACAGAAGTCATGTTATCAAGACCACAGAAGTTCATTTGAGAAGGACCTACTGCCTTCTAACAGCATGGGTAAAAACCCACCCGACGATCCATCTCCATGGTAACTCCTTCCTCCAAAGCACTTTTAATGCAATTTTTTTCCTGTTCCTCTAACCCCTTTGATGGCTTCCGAACAGAGCGGTCAAGGCTGAAGTGCCGGTACCGCACTTCTTACAGCAGGACAGTAGATGAGAAACCATGTCTTCGTCTTTGACAGCAAGCGACGAGTTGAGCTTCTCTGCCCTCCAAGGAGATACCTGTGTTACTGGCACTAAACGGAGTATGCGCGGAATGATTACTGACTGCAGAAAAAAGGCAAAGGCAACTTCTCTGCAGAATACAGCAGGAGAGGATCGACACTGCGCCAGCCTCTCCCCTTGCGGGAGCCGTTACACAAGTTATACAAGTCACTTCTAGTAGACGTCCCATCTCAGGATGAATCCCTATGTCTGTATTCCAAAGGGACTTGGTTTGTAATGGTAATAGGTAGGTAACAACCCATGCTGGCCTGTGCTGCTTGTAGCATCCACACACCCCTTCGTGTCTTCCCTGTTCATCTTAAGAGGATAGCCAGGGTGAGAACTCAGGAGGGCCAGCCAGGGCGATGCTGTCTTATAAAACCTTGCACCAGTCTGACAGAGTAATACTACGAAAGGGAATTATCCTGAATACAAACAGTCACTCAAACGGACCACGAACACAGCCGCAGGACACTTTGTCAGCCAGCAATTACGTAGGTAGGAAGCATTTTGTCAAATGGGCATCGGCACAGGCTGCCCAGGGAGGTGGTGGAGTCCTCATCCCTGGAGGGGTTCAAAAAACGTGTGGATGTGGCACTTGGGGACATGGTTTAGTAGGCATGGTGGTGTTGGGTTGACGGTTGGACTAGATGATCTCAGAGGGCTTTTCCAACCTTAACAATTCTATGATTCTATGTGTATGAGAACATGTCTGAGCGAAAGAAACTTTCGCCTCTTTAAATATTAAAGTTCCAAAATTAAACCCTTGTTTATACAACGACGGGGTCATTGCTGCAGAACACGGGAGTTTGCAGCATTGTACCAAAAAAGGCCCTACGAGACTCAGAGCTTCATACAGGGCACCGAGTCTCCCGCAGAAGCAGACTCTGCAGCGTGCTACCGCTTGCCGTGGGGGCTTTCCGCTCGCCTCCGTCTCTCCCAGGCCTCCCCGCCATTCACGTCCTCCCCTGGTCCACCCGCTCAGCCGGCACCGCACCGTCTTGTGCGACGATGGGGTGAGCTCCCATCCGCCGGCCGGGCTCTGCGCGCCGGGGAGCCCCATGCAGCCAAGACGCTCGTGGGTCGCTGGCGCCGTTCGCCTCTGCAGGGCGAGGGATCCTGGTAGCTGAAAGCAGGGGGGCTGCTTGGACGCTTAACCCTGAAACCCCGATCCTCATCCTTGCTGCTCAACAAACCTCCGTGGGGGTGGAGAAGCAGGGGTGCTGCCGCCGGCTCACGCGTATTAAATGAAGTCCATCCTCGGCACATTTTCCAAAACCGTCCTCCCTTTGCACTGTCCTCTTACACTGAACACAGCCAAATTGCGGGGCACGAGTTTGGATTTTGTGGATTTAAACAATGATGCAAACTGTGTTTTTTTTCTTTTTGGAATAAGAAGTGAAACTAGTAATGAAGACAGGAAGTCTGCAGTCGCCCCAGAAAACGGTGGAATATCCCTGCTGCTTTAGGTTGGCTAATTACAAATACCACCACAGCAAACTACAAGTAAGAAAAAAGACGCACAAAGTACAGAGAATGACTTTATGGAGCTTCCCTACTGCAGAGTATCTTTTAAAAGCCTTCTAGAAAGCCTTTTACCACATTGCTAAACACACCTTTATTTATTATTTTTTTAGGAAAAGAGAATAAAAGAACTTAATCCAAACTAAATATTTAACCATATAGCAATTAACTAACAATGATGAATGGTAAACAGCCCCAGTCCCACGCTAAACCGGGACTTTAAAGCCCGTTTATCTAAGCTAAAGCTGCTCAAGGGGAAAGGCAAGTTTATTGAGTAAACTTCGTCGCAGCCACCTCGCTATTAAAACAGTCTACAAACAGAAACTACATCATATATTCTGTGAGAGGGAAAAAAAAGGAGCCAGAACATAACAATCCATCGCATGGAAGTTACAATGCTATATGGAGCAATTATCGCTAAATATAAAAGCAGAGAAAACCCGAAGCTGTAAAGCAGCCGCTTTCAAGCCCCGTGGCCTTAGCGTTAACACCGAACGAAACGACGGACCCCTTAAATTCCCCCCCTTGCTCCCATTTGGCCTCGGACAGTCATTCCCACTTATCTGCTAGGAAGGGGTGAGCCTGCGGCAGAGTTGCCCAAGGTTTTATCCCTGTGGGCCCCCTTTGCTGAGTGTAACAGAATTACCTGCTGCTGCTTCTCATTATATTATTATTTTATATATATGTATATATAATTTTTTTTTTTTTTTGTATCA
>VZTL01053674.1:18114-40892 GCA_013400535.1 Scopus umbretta
AAAAAAAAAAAAAAAAGCCAACCCCAGCTCCCTCGCCTACCCCGCCGTGCAAATCAAGCCTCTGGAAGAGCTTCCCCTGCGCTCTGCAGCAGCTGGGGCTCTCAGGAGAGAACGTACATTCGTTTTCCTACATCTGGTCCCCTTTCAGCCAGGCTTGGAGGTCAGAGCACCCCAAAACACAACAGAACTGGCAGCAGTGGTTTCGAGCTGTATTCAGTACCCCCCAAGAGGTACCTGGCGTGCCGCTGTCCGTGAGCCCATGCCTAGGAAACAAGCGCTAGGAAGGGTCGGGCATCCAGAGAGGAGAGGGCCGGATCAGTGAAGATATCCAGCCCCAAACCTCCTCCTGCTTTCAGGGCAGCTCGAGCACCTCCGCAAGAACGGGCGCTAAAGGACTGCCGTGCATCGCCCTGCAAGTTCTTTGAGGCAGGAACCATTGCTGGTTGTTGCACGGCGCAGAAGGAGGAAGCCTTCATCGTCATCTCCATACGCACGTGCACACGCGTGTGCGCACACCCACCCCCCCCGACGTCAGGTCAGGCCCCAGCCCTGCAGACCACTCCCTGAGACTGAAGTCTCATTTATTTATCCAGCAATTAGCTGGCCATCTTAAACATCAGAAAATCAAAAAAATGAGGTTTAATAAGGCGATGCACGTCGCTTGTCCTGCAAACATGTTTGTCGAAAGACAGGCAGAATGTGCACAGAACAAGCCACGACCTTTAGGCATGGTGTTTCTGCTGGGAAACCACCGCTCCATGAGGCGTTGTCCTCTCATCGCGCTGGCACACGGTGCAGCCAGAGCCACGCGTCCCGGTAGGATAAACACGCTGTTGTTCCAAGGACACAACAGGGAAGCCAATTTTTAATACTGATTTTTTTTCAACTGGGATTATTTACAATGAGATTTGGGAGAAGCAATTCACACCAAAACAAACAAAACCCCTTGCACCCATGCAAACAGCCCCAGATAATGGTGGACGTTGCTGTCATTCTTTTCAGCGCTGTACCAAAAAAAAAGCTTTCCCCTCAGGTGTTCGCTGAGAAAAAGTTGCAATAAGCTATCGAGAGGGCCGTTCACTCTAGGCTTCAAGGGCCATTTTTGTCTTTATTTTGCTGGTGCCAGCAGATTCTGGTTTGAACTGCAGCCTCTCGTGGTCTTGCACCACCAACACCTTGGACGACAACCCCTTCGGCTCCCTACAAATGAGCTGCAGCTGCTCGGGACCGAGGTCAAACCTGCCCCTGGTCCCTGGCTCTCACCAAGCTGCACGTAGCTCAGCCTTGGTGATGCAGCACCACTGGCCTCGGGAGCAGGATCAGTGCAGGGCTAGGTGGGACCGGCTCCTGCTGTTGGGATTTTGGTGCTGGCCTTCACTTACCAAAGCGAAAATACTTCTTCTTGCTCACGTACCCACTGCTGATGCAGAGGGAGAAACACCCATCGCGGAGCCAGATTTCTGTCTAGCACTCGTCCCACCGGCAGTCCCTTGGCATCTTTTATTCCCAAAGTCCTACCCGAGGCGCTACCCCCGCGTGTCGGGAGGGAGGGTGGTGGGACAGCCAGCCCCAGGTGCGCGCGGAGCCGTCCACGGCCGTGCCCAGTGTTCTCCATCGCACTCGAGTGACCGCTTGCTGGCTCTGCCTCGTGAAACGCCATCTCCGGTCCCTCGCATGAAGAGACCGGGGAAGATTTTACTCTAGAACAGCTACCTGTGTACTGGTAGGATTAAAAAAGAAACAAGTCTGAGGTCTATTCACATTTAAACCTTCAGTTCCACATGGAAAGTTTTACACAGAGCTTCAGCAAATTCTGCTGGAGTAGGAAATACTAAAGGAGACATAAAGCGCAAGAAGAGGGATTAAATGCCTGATGTCCTTAAAAGAGGAAGAGATCCTGCACTTAAAACATAAAGATGAGATAAAAAACAACTCTGATAACCAAAATCAGCTGAAACCTGAGAGGTTTTTGTCACAAAATCCCAATTTAACTATTTTAATCAGCCTAACACACTGCCACCAAAATTTTTGACTGGAGTCTGGCTCAAGGCTTCAGTCTGCCTCTGCTTAAAAGCTGTTCAGGGCTAAGGGCACTTGCATTTCTCATTATGTTCTTCTAACAACAAAAGCAGAGAACAGCTGTGAAAAAGTGTCTTGTGTGGCTAGGGGCAGAAGTAGGAGGAGGCAGAGAAGCAGGTCTTTGGCAGCTCTGCACTTAATGTGCTTTAGGCTGATTTTGAAGTTCTTCACAGAAATAAAAATAATTAAAAAAAAAAAAAAAAAGTTCTGCCATTCCCTAACTGTCCACAGAAAACTCTTGCCCTCCCTTTTCTCTCCGCTCCCCTCTTAGTTCACGCTAAGGATGCACTTCTCTGCCCGGTTCACATCTCAGTGTCGGCGGGACTGTGCTGCCTGGCAGAGTGGCCGTTTTTGGAGGACGCTTGGCCAGTCCCATTCTCCTGAGTCCCACCGTTGAGGTTTGGCTTGTCCTGCAGCTCAGGTTGCTCTTGGGAGGGCATCATCAACATCGTGTTTCCCTGGCTACCGTTTTCCGTGTAATATGGGTCTTCAGCCTAAACAGGTACATAAATAACAAAGGCAGAGTTAGGGAAGGGAAAGGGCTGACAGCAACCGGCTTTGATTGCAGGCAGCAGCTTGGCTGGCTGCCTGCGCCTTCCTGGACAGGAGGTACAAACAACTGCAGGCATGGGAACCTGCTCGCGCTGACGAGAAGGGGAACAGAGGGCCTGAACCGTGCCACAGCAAGAAAACCAGCCTGGAACTGCATTTTTTTTTTTTCTCCTGAACCTGAAAAGAGAAGCCATCCGGTTTTGTTGTTTTCTCATAACCAGGTTTTGGAGTTGACCCTGCCTTGGGTTTGCAAAGCTACCCTCTGACAGACCACCTCTGCTTTCCACTTCGGCCATGTAAGAAGTACCATTAAATGAAAGCTATGGAAATTGCCTCTTTTTCTTTCCCCGTCCTTCTTTCTTTCAGCCTGTAAATAGATATATATATACAGCCCACCACCAGGTGCTAGCAGAAGTGCAGGACTGCGCTCCAGCAAATGCAAAGACACGCTGCATGGCTTGTTACCGCTTTTGCTGTAAAGAGCAGATGCCTCTGAAGGATCCAGAGCCATAGCAGAGCTGCTTTCATCCCCCACCACAATAACTCCCCATGTGTCGGACTGCGGCAGGTCTGGTAGCAAAGCAATGGGTGCTGGTGGTCCCGGGCTGCGGGTGCCGTTTGCCAGCTGGCAGCAGAGCCCCGCTCCTTGTTTGCTCAGCGGCATCCAGCGCGCACGGCAGGCTGCTGAGCTTCCCGCCCGCCCCGTCGTTTTTCTCGGCCCCTTTGCCGACAGCCGTGCCCGTGGCAGCGAGGTGGGTGTGCTGGGCACACCTCACCTAGAAACTGGATTGACACTGCCCTGCCTTTACATGGGCAGCTCCCAGCCACGCGTTTGCATTGCCTTTCACCTGCTGCCAGCATCGAGGAGACAGTACCCGGAGGCAGCGGGCTGGAGAGCCCAAGCTGCAATGGCCCTGCCTCTTGACGCATGCACTTGACTTCCCAGCTGCATGTTTTGAGAGCATCCTTTCTGGCAATGAAATAACCTAACAGCTTCCCAGGACACAACTGTTCATGTGCCCACGAGTGGCAATGGGGGAAAAGCATGGCCCGGCCTCACTTTACAGAAGGCTCATGTCCCCGACAGTCACTGGTAGGGAAGAGTCCTCAGCGGTCAGCCTGCCTGGAAAGGGGAAAACGGAAATAGGAAATTTCTTTCTCTTTCTTTCTTGATATATTTTATTACCATCACTTGTTAAGTGAGGGGAGAAATAGCCTTTATTACAGCATCGGTACAAGACAGACATATAACTCAAACACAGCGAATGGAAAGTTAAAGTGTGTCACTTTTAATGACAAATTCATAAGGTTTTGGTGTCTCTGGAGGGGTCTTGCTGGATGAGTTCTTACTGCTGAGCAAAAATAAGTGTTAGACCTAGAAGTACGAGCGAGAAAGGGGTGGTTTTCCCACAGGAGCAATCAGCTAAGAGCTAATTTTAGAAGGCAAGAGAGGTTTCCCTTCACGCCGTACGGTCTGGCCTCCCTGCTCCTGCCCTTCGCCTTGCCCAGGCTGATCCAGCCCCGGCTCACAAGCCGAGCCATCCCGTCGTCCTGGGGCTGAGGGTACCGGGCTGCAGGCTGCGGAGCAGCCCCCCCCGCTCCCACCCAGGCACCCTGCACCGCTCGCACTGCCCGCGCCGCCGGGCTCCTCTCTACCTGCTGTTCTGCCATCTATAAGCACTAACCAGCCTCTCTCCCGCGGGGCTCCAGCTCCGCCGCTTCATCAGGAAATATCCAGCCAAGCCCAGGAACGCCAGCATGAGTCCAGATGTGACCAAGGCGATCAGGGTCTTCTGAGAAAAGTCCTGGTGGTTCCTCACGCTCCCCCGTTTAAGGGATTTTATTCCAAACTGGAAAAAACACGAAAGAAAGCCGGGAGTCTGACAAACAGGAAACATGTGCATCTGCTGAACAGGCACCAGGCTTAAAACAATGCTGCTCTTCACCTCCCTGTTACACTTCGGGTAAACAACGCTGGGCTTTGCTGCCCAAGCTCCTGAGCTTTGCACTCGCCCTGTGAGCTCTCACATCCTTGTGGTCTCATTTCCATCCTAGTGTCTTCTGTGGCACAGGGAAATTTTCTCCCTTGGACAAGAGTGAGATTTAGAGCATGCATCTGCACGGCTGAAATGTCTCTGTGCGCGGCTGTTGCAGCTCTGTTGGCTGCCGTTTATATAGGCACCTGGAGCCCAGCTTTACAAGCCGATGGCCGCCTCACCGGAGTGTTGAGGGGAGGAATTAATTAATGTCAGCGTGGTGCTTTGAAGAAGCAGAGTGCCAATTACATCCTGAGAGTTATTGTTGGGATCTAGGCCTTTTTTAAGAAAATACTACCAAATTTTACGGTAACTATTTCAAGCATTTCTGCCTGTGGTGGTTGTATTGGTGCTCTTGCGGTGCACCGCTGCCTCGCTGCATGGCTGGTGGTTGGCTCCAACCATCTCATGTGCCAATGCTCAACAAGCACCTCCGAGATGGAGGCAGGTTCAGGTCTCAGCTGTCTGCTCCAGCCTCAGCTGACTATCTAAAATTCTCCGTTCTCCAGCCACTCAGGCCATCCATTTTTCTCAGCTGAATTTGCTCAAGGAATTTACCTTTTCCCAATGAGACTCCTGGAGCATATCCACAGCAGGATCTGAAAAGTTTAACACAGGAGAGGCACATTATCTAGAGGGTCATGCTGCAGCTAATGCCAGCAGTGATGGGCCTGGCCACTGCTGACCACGGAGGTGCCATGAGCCCCGTCATGGCTCTGGAGGCAACACCGTGGCTCCGCGGAGCCAGCAGGACCCCAGAAGGAAGATCAGTAGCTGCGGAGAGAAATCTCCTCCCAGGCTGCAGCTGAGGATTTGTGTTCCACAGCCTCTCCCCATAAACAGTCCCCTCTCCCATTGCCCACATCAAGGTCATTATCCAGTGGTATCAAAGGAATTAGCTCAGCTGACCTCTCTCACCGACGAGGATGAGCAGCATACAGTCACGGTCCACCTCAGATTTAGCGAGTTTAATCTGACACGGGGAGGGAACGCGGTGGGAGCTCTCTTCACATATTGCACTCCATAAGTCCGATCCCTTCATCTCTAAAAAATGTTTCTGCAAAATTTTCAAACAAACAGCCATTGAACCAACCAGACCAACCAATTCTCCATCTCAGCTATGCTGAAGATGCACCTTCTACCGGTAATGTTGTGCCTTCACCCTTTGTGTTTTGGTGGCTTATCTGCGCTGTGCAAAGCTGAGCAGAAGCAACAAAAAGTGACAAAGAGCACTGGGCTGGGTGTCAGACCTTCACCTCCCACTTCACCACTGCTTTGAGCCCCAGTACCAACACCTTAGAAAATGGAGATGCTTATTTCTTGTTTCTTAACTTAATGAGATTAAACTAAATGAAGATATTATTAGCAACTCTTGAAAATGGCATTTAAACAAAGCTAAATTTAGGATCTGAATGGCATTGCAAGTCCCTCCAATTTTTGGACTGAAACAGCCGCCTGAAGAGCCCTATTGTTTCAGAGTCGCAGGCAGGGGCTGGGAAAGGAGGGAAATAACAAATAAGCATTGAGCCTTCCTGTTTGGGAAATGTCTTCGATGTTTTTGCTAGGTTGCTGATCAAAGGCTAGGCAAAAAAATACAAATTTCTCACATTTTAGAGCTGAACCAGCTCTTGGGTGGAAGAGGAAGAGGAGTGAGGAGCTGCAGCCTTTCCCTTCTGCAGGCCAATTTCTGTAATCAGACAGGATAGGCTTTCTCCTCGGCTCTATTTTCAGCCACAGTCAGGCTTGGAGACAGAGCCTACAGTTGCTAAAAGACATTATCTGCTTCCCTAACATCCTCCCAGCTGCGGACATCATCTGAACTGTGGCCATGCCCACCCCCTCGAGACAGCGACCAGCTCCAGCTGAATCCCCTACCCTCCACGCGCTCCCTGGGAGGTACCCACCAACGTGGGGCTGCGAAAGAGGAGAAAAACCCTCTTGTCTTGCAGTGTTGTGCAGAGCCGGGCAGCTCAGTACCTTCCCCTCTTTGCCTTAGAATTGCCTCAGTATTGTGCTCGAATCGCCACATCCTCTTAGCATACAAAAATGCAGAAACTTATCCATGGGAGAATAACAAACAAATCATTTTCAGCTGTTTCTATAGAGCTTGGCTTGGGGTGAGAAAGGCCAAGATGGAACAAGAGACCCAAGTGTGTATTTTCCTTTCTCTGCTGTGGAAAGAACTCATCGGAGTGTCAGAATTTCCCTTTGCAATTAGCAGCGCTGGGTGCCAGCTTATTGCTCATTTGCTTTGAGAGAGGCCAGCAGGAAAGCGAGACACGACACGGTCCCTCCTATCTGCTCTCCTCGCAGATGCTCTTATCTGGCTCCCAGGTTCAGTGGCTGCTGAGCCTGAGCTGTTTTTTCCCACTCGATGGTTTGTTGAGGTGGAAGCATGGAGGAGGTCTGCTGTGGGGTGAGAGCTCCCAGAAAAACACGGTTGGAAGAGGGGCAGTTTGACTCCTTTCACATGGAGGGAGGGTTAAGAGTGCGTGCAACTAGATACAGCTCTGTGGGATATTCTGTATGTTACATATGCATCCATTTGTGGATGTGCAGGTATGTAACGCATGTATAATTCGTATAGATCCTGTGCCCAGCAGGTTCTGTTGCCCACTAGATGGCATCTGTGATTGGAACCACTCGCTCCTGGAGGAGTTTCCATGTGAATTCTTGCTAAAGTGCCATCCCTGTAAACAGGAGCAAGTCTAAATGCCATTTAATCGCCAATTTGCAGAGAAAAGCCAAGTAAGAATTCACTCATCCCAAGTGGTGGCAGTTTGGCTGACCAATCGTTGTCATTTGATGCCCAGGGCATTGCCAAACCTGCTATCCCACAAGATCCAGCACCATCCGGCCTCGGTTGCAGGATGTTCCTCCTGCGTGCAAGGTTTCTTTCCTCCCACCCACAACAGTGTCCCAGATGGACCCTCTTCTGCTTTTACAGATGCTTTGGTTTTGGTGCACAAGGCCAAGGGTGGTTGCAGGGAACCTGGGATTCCCTTAGGAGTCGGTGCAGATGGGGACATTGATCTGCCACCCGTGCTCCTTCAGATGCCCTCTTTTCTTTACTAGGGCAGCTGGCAAGACAAAAAAAGGCACTCGCCTTCCCAACAGGGAAGAGGAAGAAGAAGAACAAAGGCAATTTCCCGTTAAAGATGGTGGGAGATACTTCAGAAGCTAAATGGACCCCAGAGCTTAATAATGAAAAAGGAGGTTTTATGCAACCAGGAGGTTGCGATTCCCCTGGGACTGCTGTGATCGTCCCCGCCTCCATCAGTTTGGCATAGCTCAAATGCTGTGCCCCACGGGTAACGGTGTGAGCTCCCACCCCAAACCGACCCCCCAGGTGCGGTGGGGGACCCCATTGCTGCAAGCCTGAGAGTGCTACAGGAACCTGCCCTCGTCTGGTTGCTTGCAGGCCCCCTCCTCCTGCGTGTCCCCCCCTTGGAGACGGCATTGCCACCCGGGGCTGCAACTCACGCAAGTGTTGGACTCGTTGAGCTGCAAGCAGATGGCTCCAGTGTCACTCACTTCTTTGACATTGTGGCACGTGATGTGCTAGAAGGGAAAACCAACAGTGGTGGTATTAATGAACTGTCGGGGGGTTGTGAGACAAGGCCAGCCTCCTCGCGGTCCCACAGCCTGCAGTGCCCAGCTGTATCCTCACCTTCGGGCTGTCCCTGCCTGCCTGCAGTGGCGTGGTGGCAGCCGAGACGCGAGGATGCCCGGAGGTGGCAGGAGAGCTCGTCAGAGCTGGCGTGGACCCTGGGGTTTCTGCCGTCGTGCTGGGTTGAGTCGCTGGGCTCTTGGCTGTGGGGACCCCTTGGCTCGTGTGCTCTGGCTCCGAAGGGGTGCCCAGCGGCTGCGTGGGGTCTCGGCTGGGCTGCGAGCTCGTCTGCTCGCTGCTGAGCCCTGGGGAGGTGGGACTGGCTGCCAGGAACCTGTCCACAGCTTCGGTTTTGAAGAAATGCAATGAAAAGGATACAAGAGAAAGCTTAAGTCCTCTAAAATCAATGCGTGGCATTGCAATGACTGAAGTACAATATTGATTTGTCATAGTCAGCGGTACCAGAACGTGTTATTGGCTGTATAAGAAACGCACATTAGACTTGCTTCAGTTACCTAATTGTTACATGCGCTTCATAATCTGTTTACAATGGGCTAATTTCCTGGGCATACGCTGCACCACAGCAAGGATGCCGTTGCCCGACCTTCCCTGCATCGCCCTTGCCTCCCCCTTGACCCAGAGTCTTCAAAAAGATGTACTGGTTTCAAACAGCATAAGGGAAAGGCACTGTACATCTGTGCAAGGGTCCCTGCTTCACAGCCCTGCAGAGCCTCGGCCTCTTATCGGCAAGGCTGGCAGACCTCTTACAGGTGCCATTTGCTGAGCAAAGAATAGGAATGTTGAGATAAAAGATTAATGAGCATTTTGTCCCATCACCTCTTGGCTGTTTTGAAAAGGATGGGTCTGAGCTGCCCGTCCCGCAGACAGCAGTGTTAGGTTGCCCCAGGTGGGATATTTTGGACAGGATTAAAGCTTTTGACCGTGTTACCAGGCTCTTTTTCGAGAGCACAAGCCATGCACTGACTTTCCTAGGGCAAGGCTGTGCACTTAATAAGTCTGATTATTAATGCAAGTGTTAACCAGGAATCACAGGGGGAGCAAGGGGAGTGATTACCGGACGTCTCTGGTGTCTGCTCGGCACTGCTGGGGGCTGGGGGGGCTCCGGTGGCTGCCGCGCTGCTGGTGCCTTTCCTTTCCGTGGCCGGGGCCGTGGGTGTGGGGGTGTCTGTTGGGCTCCCAGAAGCTTTGCCTGGGGGCAGAGGAAGGTGTTAGGGGCTGCCGTCCCCCTGCCCCAGCCCCAAGCCCCTGCCTGCCCCCGAGGGTCTCTGCAGGCAGGGCAGGGAGGCGTTAGCTGCTTTCACAAATTCGCTTTCTTCTTGCCCCAAAATGGCAGGCTGCCTTAGAGCTCATATGGGAGAAGCTCAGAGGCTAAACATTTCGGCTGGGTGAGTACCAGACTCCGGTGCAGCCCTTGCAGAGGCTCCTGGGGCGGCGCTGGAGGAGGACAGGCTCCTTTCTGCCCTCATCCTGCCTGATCCTCGGGCCTACCGAGGCATGCACAAAGCTCTGCACAAAGCTGGATTTCATAGTAGTTTGGGTTTATAATCCTTGGAGGAAAGACTCAGGCCTTGGAAGAGATCACTTGTGCGCCTCAGGAAAAATAAGTTGGATTTGCAGTTGCAGGCATAATCTCAAAGTAAATAGAAACATTCCCATTGGCTTGGGACCAACTCTGACTCATGAGCAAAACCATCTTTGGAGGTAAAACAGAATGTTTGGAGAATGGTTTGCTGTTCTAACTTAAATTTTATATATTGCTTCCTGGTACGTTGCGAAGATGACACTTCCAGCTTTTCCTACTGAAAGGAACTATATGAGTCAGTGAAAATGCATTTCTCCCCATTTCTTAACCTTTTCTATTCTTAAGATCTATTTACGCTTTTAACAAACAGCTTCAGTCTCTACTCCAGGGCTGTAGCTGTTTAAGATTCTTATCCAGACACTAAAGAGAAAATCCTACAAAATGCATTATTTCATTTGTATTTCTGCCCAGGGGAGCCTGTGCTCCAAGAAGAGTGACTTCATCCTTCCAAACAGCCCTTCAAGATGGAGCAGCACTGACAGGTCCGGCTCAGCTGCCCAGCAGCAGCGTCAGAGCAGGAGCCGGGCTGAACCCACCCGCTGCCAGTCAGCCATGCCTTTATGTATCGTGCACTGCAGTATTGTCCTGGCAGGAATTTTTCCCAGTTGCGGTGTTTGCACTTTGCTGGACCGGGTCCAGAGAACCCGGACGGTTTAGGAAAAGCAAAGACGGAGATCACCGCAGGTCGCTTTGGGAATGGGGGCCAGCAGGCAGAGCTGCTGGGCTGTTCCTGCAGCCGGTGGGTGGCTGTACAGCAGGGTGCTGGGGCGGCAGCGCACTCCAGCCCGGCCCCGCAGGGCTGCCCATGCTGGCACATCCTATCCCGTCACATCCCATCCCATCCCACCCCATCCCATCCCATCCTGGCCGGGCTGCAGCTGCTCTGGGCGCGGGAGCACCGGGGAGGAGGCGGGGGCCCTGCCGAGGTTCTCGGTGCAGGTGTCTGGAGCTGGGATTTAGGTTCTGGCACAGCTTTTATTTAAGGGAAAAGTTTCTTCTCTCCAAGAAAATTCAGTTCCAACTGGTTAAATCACAAAGTTTTTTCTGATGAATTTTAACAAATCAAAAGCAGGAGGCATGACTGCATGCCCAGAATAATGAGTAGCACAAAGTTAAATCCATGCTTGGCATGCATATGTGTTTGCATGGACATTAGCAGGAAACTTTACATCACTAGAACAATGTAGCGCCTGGACTTGACCTCCCCAAGTGCCACAGCCACCCAAGCACCTTTGAACTATTCCAGATGTTTGCAAAGCACCAGAGGTATTTCTAATCAAAGTCTCTTCACCACTGAATATCATAAATTGAAGCCTGGATTATTGCTCAGTGTAATTTGTGAGAAGACTTGTCACATAGTATTTCTTCCCTTTATTGTTGTGTGTGCAGGCACTTTTATAGAAAACATGCCTAAGTTTTTTGAAACCTTAGGACTCACGAGATAAATAATGAGCCAGATGTGAGCTGGATAATCCACACGGTGCTCAGCTAAAGTGGATCATTTATTGCACCATACGTTTTTACTAGCTTTGCTAAACTTTGTCAATTTGTTGGTATTAAGGGTTTGAGAGTTTAAGCCAAGCCATTTATTAACCTCAGAGAAATCTTCACCTGGTAGTGCTAGCACACGCAGGAGCAAAAGCATGCAGATATGTGAAAAGCAAGCTGTACTTCACAGTACCTATTGCATTTACCTATTTAGCTTTTAGAAAGTAAATGCTTCTGATTTTTAAAGGCATTTTAATCCTGGGCCTTAGGAAATACCTCAGCTCAAATCAAATAAAAAAAAAAAAAAAGCAACAAGATAAATGTTAAAGTAGTTGACTTGGTCCAACACTCATGCCTGAGCGCTAAACCAGGACCTTAGAAGGCAAAACTCCGCATTGGCAAAGGCTCAGGAAACGGGAGAAAAGTTTCCATAATTTGTGCCCTACTCTGCACCCGCCGCAAACCAAACACCAGGGGTTTCTCCCCTGCACCTCCATCGCTGCAAGGCGGAAGGTGCAACCCACGGGGGATTCCCAGAGAGGAATTGCATCTCCTGTGCCGATACCGGCTGATACACGAATCTCGTGGTAAACCTTTCGGTAAAACTTTGGGTAAACCTTTCGGCAAACCTTTCGGCAGATACGATCATACCTGGGTGCCTGCTTCAGTGCTCCGACACACGACACGAAGCCCGTGCCAGGATAGTTTCTCGAACTCTTCTGTGCCTTTAACAAAGTGTTTTTCCAAGCTCGGCCAGTGCACCGGGAGGGCTACGGCCAAGCGCCACAGGTTCGCCAGCACCACGGTACCGCTGGTCCGAGCGGCTGGAGAAGAGGAGGGTAGGGAAGCCAGGGGAGCTGCAGCCAGCCCAGGCTTCCCGCAGCAGCTCCTCCGAGGGCTCCAGCCTGCATCACTCACGCCTTCCCAGTTTTACTGCTCTCAGCCATGTGGCAGGAATTCAAGCGGGTGGAGCCCTCTTCCCTCTGGAAATATCTGATAAAAATCCCTTCCCTCCCCCTTTTCCTTCGCCCAGGCAGGATATGGGTGTGGGGCCGCAGTCACGCAGGGCGCACGGGGCAGGGGGCTGCGGGGAGCCCCCCGAGCCGCCGCGCCGAACCCCGGCTGCTGGAGCAAGGGTTTTCTTGGGCTTGGGGCCTCGCTGGCAGCAGGGTGCTGCTCGGGAGCCCAGCCCCTTCCCGGGGACCGAGGTTGCTCCTGGCTTGCACAGTTATGATGTGCAGTCCTCTAAAGGATGTTAAACTCAAGTGGCTGCAAGTTTTAAAGCTCCTTTTTCTTCCCCTGATTTTTAGAGCTTTTCTAGATCTTGCGAACGGAGTGAAGGAAAGAAAGAATGCTTTACAATGGCAAGAAAAGGGATTATTTTTAAAAATCAAGTTTGGTAGAGATGAAGATACAAACCAGAAAGATAAAAAAAATTTAAAACAAAAAGAATGTGTTCATATTAGGTACAAATAGAATGCATACATCCTTCTCCATGTAAGTTTTTAGACAAGCACAGGACAGACAGCTCTGCACGTGGTTTATCAATACCCAATTTTGCCACTGCGAACCGCTCGCAGCATCACGCCGTTGCGCCGGCAGAGGGTTCTCGAGCGGCCCCGGAGCGCCGGCCCGCTCTGCACACCAAGGGCAAGCATAAAGTTCTCCCACACTCATTGCAACTCCCCAAAGGCTCAGGCAAACCCCAGAACCGCAGATCTCCTACGCGGTTCAGTCCCTGCGAGGCTGCTCGTTGCTCTGGAGTCAGACTGCAGTTAGCAGCTAGTCGGTACCCGGCCTCTGTCCTCCCCACGCCGCATCCACACGTGGCGCTTGTAGAAGACCTGCACCTGGCCCAGCGTGGCACAGGGTTTTTTTTTCCCTGTAAAACCCGTGGCTTTAGCTGAAGCTGTCCTGGGGTGCAGGCGGAGGCTGGTCATCCCACCCTCATCAGCGCTGCATGAAGCCAGCCTGAGCGCAAGCGCCCCAGAGTTGGACTTTCCACTGGGAGATGCACAACTGAAACCTTTGCTTAGTTCACTTGGACTCCCCAAGGAGATGAAGAGCATGCAGAGCCCCAGGGAGGGGCTCCCCAGTTTTTCTCTGCTCTGCATGGCAGTTACATTGAACAGAAATAAACCTCCCTCACTTTCCAGCAAGTGCTAAGAAAGCGTTGTAATATCCTGCAGGAATGTGGAGCATTGGCTGTGCCGGCAAAAGGAATGACATTTTGCAGCATTAAACCCCCTGTTGCACAGTAGCTTTGTCTTTACAAAGGCAAAGCTTTTTATCACTTTGCATCACTTTTGCTTTGTACTACAAGGAACTCGGGTTTCACGTTTCAGGTAAACACTTTTGTCTTACATCCTTGCTCGCTGCTCGCTTCAGCCCAACCAGACAGTCCTGGCTTTTATTTCTCTCAAACAAATTTGTTTTTTTTTTTCCTTCCTGTAAAATTATCATAGACTGGAGGGTCAGGCACAATGGCTCGGGTGAGCAATATACCTTGGCAGCAAAGGGAACATGAAAGGAGCACCGTGAAACAGAAGAACAAAATACAGCAAATTCTTTCAGTAGATCTAGTCGCTCACATCCATGTGAGTAAGGAAAAACTACATTTGAAGAGACACCCACAGGTTCCTGGCTCCTGTCCCAGCACACTGTGAAGCACACAGAGTGCTGCTTCACTTTTTTCCGTCCCTTTTTATTACTTTAAGGTTGTTGAGTTTGGGACAAAAATGATAATATTTCCCTAAAATACAACCCTTTAAAAAGTACTACCTAGGGAAAATCTCTGCATTATTAATCACTTTTTCATATGCTGAATATTTGAAGAGCTGGAATAGGAGATTCTAATATTTATGGCGGTTCATTTGATTTTCAGAGAATGTTTAGTTCCTACCACAAAACAAAAGTAAGGCTAATTTACACCAGTGCAGACTGAGAAATGACTTGAACTGCACTTTACAGCTTTGCATGCTGCATCCCCTTGTGTTATCTGTAATAGTATAGGGAGCTCTTCTATCCGGATTGCTCTCCTTTTCAAACCAGCAGCATTTTCTGTCTGCAGCACATCGCTGTGAATGAGCTGGCCAGGATGCTTGATGCAGTGCTGTTCTGTAAAATGTCACCGCGGTGTTCTCTGTGTGCAATTGCAATCTCCACTAAGCACTCATTAACGTGCACCCCCCCCCAGGCTGCTGCTTCGGAAGTTCTAAAGTTGCCCCATGCACTAGGCTCACGCTGCTCAGTGCTTGTACCCCGGTATTTGCTGCAGTCAATACTCACCAGCCAACTCCACCACACAGAACGCAATCCAGAAAAGCTGCCTCCACTTCATTCTTTTTAAACTTCCCAAGAACAGCATTCCTGCTCGCAGCTCCCACCAAAACTGGATCTGGCTGTGACAGCTCTTGGATTTTCAGTCCTGTGGCAGCTCTGAGCTCATGTAGCTTGGTTTTAGTTCAAGCCTTTGAGATCACTCGGTTGTGGGGTGGGTTTCTCTTCAGGGGTTGTGCTTATGGTTCAAGACTGCGAGGTGGAGTTTCTCCGATTTGATTTCACAGTTTTATATAGTTCATGGCAACCTCACTATCACTTAGGTAATTTTCTCCTCCCCATTTTCCTGCCAGCACTTCAAAACAAACAAAGAAGAACCCTCTCCCCAGCAAAGGATCCCAAAGCCTCGCTGGGCTTAACTCTTTCCTGAGAGCTGCTTGCTTTCCTGTTAAAGTGAAGGCTCCAGCTGGAAGGAAGGATTACAGTGGAGCCTGCTGCTAAACTTCCCTCAAAGCAAAGTAAACACAACCTGATGGGAGCAGAGAAGTGGAGAAACCCCAGGTCCAGCCACCGCCGGTGAGCCCCGTGCACAGTCCCAGGGCTGTGCTGTGGCCAGCGCTGTGGAAAGGGGAGAACTCTGAAAACTGTCTTTAGAACCTGACATTTTCTCAGCAAATTAAGCAAGGAACTCAAGGATGCAAAATCATCACTGACCTGAAGAGAAGTAACTCCTTTAGCTTCACTAAATTGACTTCGGTCAAACAGAGAGCGTGAATGAAATGGTTCAGAGAAGGTCTGGGGGAGAGAAAACCCCACAGGCAAAAACTTCTGCGTAAAACCTGGAGCAGAAGAGGGACTTGAGACTAATAAATAACTTCCTGGAGCTCATTTCCATTAATAACGCATTATAGAAACATTAAAAACAGTGCAGAAATACTGACTTCAGTTTTATTACCAGGCTAAACTTTACCAAGTGGAAACGGTTGGCCCTGGCTCTCTGGTTTTCCAGTGGCTGCACCGCAGGCGCGCGTGGGACCAGCTCGGGAGCCAGCAGGATGAGGGATGCTCTGCAGCAGGCAGCAAACGGGGCTGAGCCACTGCATCCTAACGTGGCCATAAAGAAACACGAGTATCTCCAAAAGTACTGATTGAAAAAAATATATATTGTTTTATTTAAAAATACTTCGATGCTTCCATTTCTCGATTTTTATGTCTGGGGTCACCAAAGGCAACAGAAACGTCTTAGGAGTCATTTTGGCCTTCGGGGATAAAAAAAAAAAAGATACGATCATTTGGGAAACTAAACTCCAGCTAAGTCCACAATCTTCCTTTCTTTACAGCTAAATGATGCGATCACTGAAGGAGTCGTTGCTAACAGGAAATCAAAAATGAGGTGGCCAGGAAAAAAGCTATGGAAGGAAGGACAACGAAGCGCTTGCTCAGTGTAGAATCTTTTTGTGGATGCCCCCATTGCACTTCTACAATCATATGGTTACAGTCAGCAAAAGGCTTAAAAGACAGAAAAAAGAAAGGGTAGTATGATGCACAAAGAAATCCTCAAATAGCATTTCCAGTATACACGTTTATTGCTATGACAAAATTCCAGTAGCTTTTGTTTTTAGCTTAGGACAAGGGTTGGATGAGATGATGTTTAAAGGTCCCTTCCAACCCAAACCGTTCTGTGAGTCTATGCTAGGAAAATGTCTCTTGGAAGGAAACATCTGGAGCTAAGAAATGTGCTCCAACTTCTATATAAAGATTTCTATAATGTTCAGTAATCTATTACTGAATGACAGAGCTATACAGCTCCATTAAAGATCAAAATATCCTGTTAAAATATGGTCTACAACACGGCATAAAACCTGAGTGTGGACACAGCCCAGCTGTCTCCAACAGCTCCCACCAAACATTTTCTTTTTTTTCCTCTCTCACACACACAGGGAAACGTGTGACAAGCAGTACAAGCACAGGTTTGCATGCATATCAGTTTAGAAAATATAGTCGAAAGATGAAATGAGAAAAGTAGAGTGAGACAAAGGTCCTATTTAAATAACAGATTTTTTTTTTTTGCTATTTAAGTGAGAATTTGGGTTGAATAACACAACTAAAAATAAAAAGTTGAAATTTCAAAGTACCAGCCACTGGAAAGACCATCTGGTGAGGACCAACATCCCATCACACTGAAAAGCATCAAGAAAAGCTGCGCAGGCCAGGGCTTGGGACCACTCTAGTGCAGCGGAGGCAAAGGCCTTAGAAATGCTTAGAAATTTTATTTCGGTACTAAAAATAAATGAGCTGTAGGAAAAGAAGAAAACAAACCAGCTCGTGCCGAGCCCCTTGTTTGCACGGGAGTTGCAGGGGAGCTCTGGACCACGACCGGGTGCAGCCCCATGGTGGGTCCCTGTGCCCCCCAGCCCCTTCCTGCCTGCCCTGCCTGCGCGGGGGGCTCTCCCCTCCGCCCTGCCAGGTTTCCTGCCATTCTCCTCCAGCGCAGCTCCGGGCTCCTGAATGAAAGAAACCAACAGAATCATCCGGGGTTGGCTGCCGGTTTTATTTCACCTTTCAAAAACAGGCTAAAAATAGGGAGTTGGACCAAAAATAGATGATGACCGGGTCTGTCAGACACTGAGCATGGGAAGCTCCTGGGTTTGGTTTCCAGTGGAAGTCGGGCTGTGTTGAAGTGACATTCCCTGTGTCAAAGATGTAAGGTTTCATTAATACTCCTGTCCACGGAGTGCACTGAGTGTGTCAGACCATGCCTTAGAACTCATTTTGGGATAGGGACTCAGCTAAGCATGGCACAACAGGTAAATCTAACATATCCTCAAGGGAAGAACCGAAAAAGCCCCCAATCAGTTACTTATTAAGATTATTCTTTAACTGAAAGCACTGTCTTCAGAGGACTTTAGAAGAGAGACCTAGAGATGCTTCCACCCACCCACCCACTCTCGCTTTCTGAGTCTCAGCCGTTCCTCCAGCGCAGGCATCGCCGTGCTCCCCCTCGGGGGACGCGTGGCCGAGGGCGGTGGCAGCGGGCCCCGGCCTCCAGCACAGTGTGGGGCTTAAACAAGGCTGACCCAGCCTAACCACGGGTAGGCCGGGCTTTGGCCTCTGATGTCCATCCGCTATCACGCTCCAGAGATGCCGCGAAGTGGGCGAGCTCTTCGGTTGCGGGGGGTGTGTATGTGTGTACACACCTCCGAGCTTATTCTGACTATTCTGACTATCCAGCCGTAAACAGGCTCTTCAGTTATTTCCGTCTGTTTATTCAATGAGCGGAAGATAGCACCTTTTCTCATTGACGTGACTCTCCATTTAAACCTCTCTTTAAAGTGACTTGAGCACATTGCAGAAGAATACTGTAGAATTATTTCCTCCTTTCAGACCCCTGACACAATTTTGTAGCTAAAAATTTAAAGACCAGAATAAGAAACATGCACTTGAATTATCTCGAAGCAGTCGGTATCAGCTGTATAAGGTTAACAACGGCTGAGCCAGTTTCAACTAAACATTTACAGGATCGAGTGTCCAAATTTCAAACAGCATGGTGATGAAGGCTTGTTCACATAGACTGGGATTTTGTCCAAGTGTTTAAGGGTGATTTAATTTAATTGTGAATGATGCAATAGGCATATGGCTAGGAAGTTATATGCCAGGAAACATGTTTTCTATAAGTATTTTAGCAGGCAGATGGCATACAATAGTTTTGGTGTAGTCATTTCCTCACCTCTTAAAAGTTGCTATTTTGGACAGATGAAATAATTAGATTCCCACCATCCTCCCAAGACACCAGCACTGCTGACCCAGAGGATATGCAACATTAGAGGGCTATTTCTGTACAAAATCCCATCAAATAAATCAAACCTTACACTTGCCTATCCACTGCCATTCACGAGTTTCAAAGCACTTTAATAACTTTCCCACTTAAATCGAAAGCGGGCGAGTATTAATGCTTTACAGGAGTCCCACCGCACGGGCAAGAACAGAGGCACGTGGAAGTGCTTGGAGCAACGCCACACCACAACTAAACCCCAAAAGCCAAAAATTTTGCATCTCAATCCCCAGCCTTAGCAACCAAACCGCAGCACTTCCCGGACAGACCGACGCTTTCAAGAAATTGCAACTGATCTCCCACGTCCACCATGCTCAGGCCCCTGAAGAACTGCCGCGAGAGATCCAGCTTTTGGGAGCGGTACGAGCATCCATATGCCTGTACGGGGCGGGACAACCAGAGCAGCGTGTGAAGCTGCAAATAAAATGGTATTTGAGTGAAGCTTGAGGTATTTTTCCTAGTTAAGCTTCTAAGATGCTGTTGGGATGACATCTCCTTTCTCTTAACAGGAGGCATGGGACCAAATCCTGTCTGGGGCTGAGCAAGGAGAACTCCTGTCCACCGCTAACGTAGGGTGCAAGCTCTCTGCTCCGAGCAGACGGCTCCTGAGGAACAAACTGATTGTGATTCATCTAAGAAAGGGCAAAGAGCTCAAAAGCTTCCCAAATCTTACCATCCTTATCGCGATTTCCTTAAGAACTTGCCATCTATTTGTTTTATTGCGCTTGGTTTTGCACGTTATTGCATTTACATTGACACTCTCGGGGCAGGAAATGCTTCCTCTAGTAGTGTTTCAGAAACTACACCCTGAGACACCCACCTAGGCATCCTTTGTGCCAAGGCTGTTCTGGAGAGATCACTGCCTCCATTTCTACGTCAGAGCTGCTCCGAAGCCATCTGCTTCTCCTCGCCCTGGAATTGTCACTCACCCCTGAAGAAACATCCCTGCGTGTGCCGTGGACACGCTGCCCTCTGTTACAGGAGGATGCTGGATGAGACCCCTCTTGCCCCTTCACCTCACCTTTACTTACAACTTTAAATGAAGGCCGCCCCCTCTCCTCCTTTCTTTGTAATCTCGGAGGAAAACCTCCTGCTTCTGCAAGTAGGCAACTTGTCTGGGCTCTTAAATTGGCTTGCAAACTGAGTGCACAGAGCCTTTAATAACCATCATTTATGACAGAATGCTGCCTCTCTACACCACTATTTATCTAGGTGTTTGCATTCTTTTTCTAAGTCTTATTTAAATATAGTTCTCAGAATTAAAGACCAAATAAACATATTTTTTTAACTTGGGCAAAGTATTGCCTCTTCGTAATCCTTGCAACTGCATTTAACGGGTGCCTTGCTATTTATTACCCTCTTGCACAGCTACTGCTTATTCATTTACCCTCAGCAGGGTCATTCCTCAGAGACAGACAGCTGAAAAAAAAACCCCAAGAATATCAGACTTTTGATCTGTAGATCATATATTTTATTTTAAAAAGCTTTTGGAAGTCTTAAAAAAAAAGATGCATGGTTGTTGCAACTATGACATACTGTTAATAAAAGTGGTATATTAAAACAAATTGCTTAGTATGGTTATTCCATTAAAATCAATGTCTTCAAATAATAAAGCAAATATGAAGCATACACATGACTACATTCAAGCAAACCATATGTTGGATAGATTGCTGAACTGTTTTATGCCTTAAAATGTTACTTCAAGATTGTTGGTTCAACTCTAATCAAGGCTATGCTCATTTACTACCTTCTGTCTGTTCAGCGCTTTGTAGGATATTACTAGGTCTTTAATCTAGTTTTAAGGGGCAGGCTACAATGTAAATCAAGTCACTTAAGCGTTTTTCCATGAAACTGTTCCCCAGCTGCATATTTTCCGCAGCAATACCGGAGGTTGAAGGAGTCGGAAGGATTTGCCTTGAAAAAACAAGGCAAGAATCGGCAAAACCAGACGCCTACAAAAAGCAGTGGCTTTTCTAAGTTGCAAGAAGGGAGGCCTAAACGTGAAGAAAGAAACCCCGGCACAGGACGGGCAAAGAGCCAGAAGATGCTCGGCCGGAGCCGCTGGTGTGACCTGGAAACACTTTGCAGCACATTGAACACCGCAGGCAGGAAACCACTCCAACTGCCCCAGCACAAGCACTAAATAAAAACCTTTGTTGTCTTTGAAAGCAATTCCTCCTGGCTTTGGGACGGAAAGAACGAGATCCACGGAGATGATATCTCACCGCCGACGGGACAGAGGCAGCCATGTCGGAGAGCTCTGCAGCCCCAGCGCGTCGCGCCTTCCCTTCGTGCGAAAAGGGCCAGCGGCTCGGGAGGCCACCGGCTCGCATCTGAGCAAACCAGAAAAGCCAGCGAGAGCAGTGAAACCTAGCTGAAAACTCTTTCAAACACTGCTTTTATCAGTGTGAGAGAACTGGCTCTCGCTAAAGTCATGATATTGCCTCGGAAAGAGCAAATAAGCGACTTGCACACCTCTACAGGATGCGGCTGTGTCGCTTCTGCCTGCACTAGGTACAGTCGAACACGCAGAAGTGTGATTTTCGATGGCTGCTCTTGGGGCGTTGAAGCAACGCGCTATCCTCAAGCTCTGTGGGGTTTTTTTTTGTTTTTCTGGAAATAGGCACATTTGTTTGAATATGCAAAGAATGACCCGTAGCTGCAGCCATGTAAGATGAACAGGAGAGGCCAGAGATGAACTAGTCATATTTCTGTTACTATCCATCACTACTTTCGGACTGTATCACAGTCTCATTAACCTGGCTGATTTCACTGACTGCTTTTGATTGCTGCACCGTCCAGTGTACTTAACTATAATAAACAGCAGCACCACAAAACACCAATAAAAATCATTAAAGCATAAGTCTCGTAATTTAGTACAAAGATTAGCTTCTCCATCCAGATCTGCAGCCTGCTGATTGCAATTTATTTCTCCCATTTATGGGTGTCGTACGAACATGCAAGCTGGATTCATTGCTTGGGCTTTCCATCCATCACCAGGGCTGCAGCAAGTCCATCTTGTTGATACACCAAGCGAAGAGTACCCGAGGAGATACTTCATGTAAACTTTAATTCCAAATAAATGCTACTTGCAGTACTGTTCATGTTAAAAGTGATGAAAGTATATTATCACAGAATCGTTTAGGTTGGGAAAGACCTTTGAGACCGTCAAGTCCAACCGTCAACCTAACACTGCCAAGTCCACCACTAAACCATGTCCCTAAGCACCACATCTACACGTCTTTTAAGTATCTCCAGGGATGGGGACTCCACCACTCCCCCAGGCAGCCTGTCCCAGAGCTTGACAACCCCTTCCGTGAAGAATTTTTCCTATTGGTCGTTTCTGTATTTTTAATTTGTTGTATTTGCAAATCTACTTTAAATAGAGCCGCCGAATGGGTTGCCTTCTCCATCCCAAGGTAATGCGGAGCGCGCCGTGCGCGGCGATTGCTGGAAACGCGAGCGGCTCCTGCCCAGCATCGCCTCTGCCCAGCCGGGCCGGGGGCTCGGGGGGACGCTGGGGGTCTGCCAGCCGGGCAGCGCGGAGCAGCGCGGAGGGGCAGCAGCGCGGAGGGGCAGCAACGCGGAGGAGCAGCGGCGCGGAGCAGCGTGGAGAAGCAGGAGCGCGGAGGAGCAGCAGCGCGGAGCAGTGTGGAGGAGCAGGAGCGCGGAAGAGCGCGGAGGAGCAGGAGCGCGGGGGAGCAGAGAGCGGAGCAGCAGCAGGGGCAGCAGCAGCAGGAGCGCGGAGCGGCGCGGAGCGGCGCGGAGCAGCAGGGGCAGCAGGGGCAGCAGCAGGAGCAGGAGCAGGAGCAGGAGCAGGAACAGGAGCAGGAGCAGGAACAGGAGCAGCAGCAGCAGCAGCAGCAGCAGCAGTGCCCCCCGGCGACGCCGCAGGCCGCGGGCGGCCCAGCAGGGACCGAGCTGAAGCGGCCATGGGTGGCAGGAGGCCACGGGAGGCCACGGGCGGTGGGAGGCCACGGGAGGCCACGGGCGGCCACGGGGACACGACGCTGCCCGGGATGGGGGGCTCCTGCGTGGCCCTTAGTCCCCGGAGAACAGCCCGTCCGGCGGTAACTGATGTAAAGTAAGTACAGCCGAAAAACTGTGGTGGGATTTCCCAGGCAGGAACCAAAACTGTAATTAGGAAATAAAGGAATGGCTTTTACTCTGAGTAGGGACCAGGTTCGTGCCAGGCGTTACCGAAGCATCAGATGAGATGTGAAAGGCGTCGCTGGCGGCAGCGAAAGGCATCTTTAAAAGCTCCGGGGGGGGAAAGGGCTGGAAAGGGCTCTCATCTCC
>VZTL01053674.1:41550-58499 GCA_013400535.1 Scopus umbretta
AGCAGCAGCAGGAGCAGGAGCAGGAGCAGGAACAGGAGCAGCAGCAGCAGCAGCAGGAGCAGGAGCAGGAGCAGGAACAGGAGCAGGAGCAGCAGCAGGAGCAGGAGCAGGAGCAGGAGCAGGAACAGCAGCAGCAGCAGCAGGAGCAGGAGCAGGAGCAGGAACAGGAGCAGGAGCAGGAACAGGAGCAGCAGCAGCAGCAGCAGCAGCAGCAGTGCCCCCCGGCGACGCCGCAGGCCGCGGGCGGCCCAGCAGGGACCGAGCTGAAGCGGCCATGGGTGGCAGGAGGCCACGGGAGGCCACGGGCGGTGGGAGGCCACGGGAGGCCACGGGCGGCCACGGGGACACGACGCTGCCCGGGATGGGGGGCTCCTGCGTGGCCCTTAGTCCCCGGAGAACAGCCCGTCCGGCGGTAACTGATGTAAAGTAAGTACAGCCGAAAAACTGTGGTGGGATTTCCCAGGCAGGAACCAAAACTGTAATTAGGAAATAAAGGAATGGCTTTTACTCTGAGTAGGGACCAGGTTCGTGCCAGGCGTTACCGAAGCATCAGATGAGATGTGAAAGGCGTCGCTGGCGGCAGCGAAAGGCATCTTTAAAAGCTCCGGGGGGGGAAAGGGCTGGAAAGGGCTCTCATCTCCACCCCGGCAATTGCTGATGACAAAGTGCTGCTGTTTTCTACCGGGGAAATGAGGTCCTGGAGGTACGGGTCTTTCCATTTTTTCAAAGGAGGGTCTGTTCAAATACATAGACAGGAGCATCCTCAGTCATTACCAGCTCCCGCTGTTACTGACCCACCGCACTGGAAACTGTAACGGCCCGCATTCAAAATACCCTTTTGTGTCAATTTTAAAGTCGTGTCCTTGGTCTTGGAGGGATANCAAACTTCGTGCAGTAACGGAGAGCTAACGACTCTGGCTTATCCCAGAGCCGCAGGAAGGATGCCAGGCCCGAGCAGGGCTTTCCAGGTGCAGCACCTTCATCCTCTCTGTGCTCAGGGTGGCACCTTCTCAGCCACAGCGGCGTCACGGGCAGCCCACATGCTGGGATGATCGTGTGTGGATGTGGCTCTCCAGGACATGGTTTAGTAGACATGGTGTTTTGGGTTGATGGTTGGACTAGATGATCTCAGAGGGCTTTTCCAACCTTAATAATTCGATGATTCTATGATTCTATAACACTGCTGGGCCTCTCTGCCCCAACCCCTCCGAGGGATGCAGCCAGACCAGCCACGGGGCTGTGGTTAAATCCTCCCATTTCCAATTTGGAAATACAAGCGATTTCACGCACGGGGATTCCGAAGCCGACGAGAAAAAAGGCTTGTTATTTCCAGTGCCTCCGCAGGCCCCAGACATCTACCCACCCGTGTTGCGCCCTCCGTTGTCATGTGTGGCCGGTGTCACAGCAGGCCCACGCGCTCGCTGCACGGCCGGCCGCGCTGCCACCCGGTGCAGCCGCTGGGAGCCCACCCTGCCTGCATCGGCACCCCCGGGCAGCAGCCCTGAGACACCTCCACCCTTCCACCGCGCCCCTTCGCCCACTGTTCATAAACACCGTGGTTTCTCCAATGACATTTTTCTTTCGGATATTTTTCTTCTTGGCTCCATCAAATGCATTTTCCCCCTGTGGCACCACACCAGATTTACCGCCGCTGAAGGTCCTGCCACAGTGCAGAACAGCCGCCGTCAGCTGTTTTGTGAGGAGCAGAACTCTCCGATACGGGAATATTTCTGGTTTGTGCTTTTAGAAAACCTTTTCTGCAGGGACCTCAAGCAATTATGATGAACAAAGAGCACCTGAATTTTCTGCAGCCAGAACCCGGGGATCCATTAAGAGGGGAATAAGGGGAGGCCCCGGGGGATGCTGCGGAGCAGAGCTGGGGGAGATGCTGCAGTGGGGATTGAGGGGAGCAGGTCAGTACATCCGTGCATGTGGATGCACAAGAGCTAACAGCAATGTCATGAGAAGGCCAGCAGTGCACAGTCTCTGCTGTAACGGGAATTGTATTTTCCCGTGATCTCCCACGCAGGAGAATTGCAACCGGCACGGCTTTTAGTGTTGCTCAGTACGACTTTGGCTGGGGCAGTCAGAGGACTGAGGAAATTTGCACTGTAAGTTTGGGATGAGGAATGCTACAAATCAACTGTTTTTTCCACCTCCAAGAACTTTTCCTCTGACCCTTTGGGATGCAGCCCCTCTCAGCAGCATTTGTAATCTTAGGGAGAGCAGTGGTGATGAGAAGTGACGCTGCATCATTTAGCTAAAGCGCTCCGGTGACACAGGGCACACGATCGATACGTGGAGGCTGAGGCTCCATTACTTATAAGAATTGCTTCAGAGAGCGCTTTGGAAACACAAGCCCTCTCCTGGGACCTCTCCTAGATGGTTTCAGATTAATTGTTACAGGTTTGTTGGTTTGTTTTTATGGAAGAAAGAAGATTTGTTTGCTCTCTTTCCCCCTGGAGTTTTACTATCATCTTTTCTCATTAGGATGGTGGCGGGAGGTCAATAGAGTCCCCTGTCTGACCGAGATTCCTCCATAATTTGGAAGGGAAACTTTCAGAGCTGCAGCGGCTGGGCTACGTTCCCCAGTGTGTTGCTCTGTGTTTCAGAGCAAACTATGGAACACGCGACCACCACCCCGCTACCAGCTTCTTTGTTAAACACAAAAGCTTTATAATTACTACCATGGTGTCAGAGACAAATTGTGGCTGTGCTATCCTCCAGGCTCAGACAGACCTGCTGGCTAAATGGTCTCCCAGCCGTGTTTCTGGTGGCATTTCACTACCTATGTACCACTGCACAGGAACAAAGCGGAGCAGAAAATCTCCGCAGCCCGGGCTGCTTTGCCGAGGTTAGTCCTTCCTACCCAGAGGACAGGCCAAGAGCTGCCTCCCCTCCCTCTGCCCGTCCTCCTTGTTACCATTCTCTCTGCCTTTTGGCTTTCTTAATTATTTTGGAACCTAGAGAATAATCTGTCATCAAATCCAGCAGAACAAATTGAACGTCAGGTTTTCCAAACCATCCTAATAAAGCAGATGGTATCACAAGGCTGTAAATCTCCTCCCAACTTCAATGCACCTAAACACTGACAGATTATCCATTAATGGGCAGATTAATCCTGAACAGCAAAAACAGTGGGAAGGAAAATACATGCTTTTGTCTCCGTAACAGGGCAAACGAACACGCTAATATGTACAACTCACAGGAGAGGTGCCGTTACATCCATTACGAGCACACGGAGCCGCTGGCAGAGCCCAGAGGCGCTGGAAGACGCCCGCGGCCGCTGAGCACAGGGCTTCCTCCAGCTGCCCAGTGCCTCGCTGGGACCAGGAAAAGAAAAATAACTTTCTGATGGCAGGGCCAAGGCTGGCTGTCCTGGTGTTGGAGTCGACTTCCCAAACGGGCCAAGTTATTGTCAGCGTTTCTGGTTATTTCCCTTCCCTTTCCTTTCCTGCGGGGCTGGGACGGGACGCAGCCTTCCTGCAGACCCTCTCCCTAAGACGAGCCATTCTGCTGGTGTTCGTTTTGGCCAGCTCCTCTTTGTCAGTCGCAGCAGCAGCAAGAGCTCCTTCACCGGCTGTTGTACAGCCGAGTCAAGGATTTTTTTGGTCTTCGGTGGTGGAAGTGGCGGCCCCCGCAGCGCAGCATCCCCTTCTCCAGGCCATTCCCTCCTCTCCCCGCTGCTGATTTGCTTGGCAGGTGTGAAATATTAATTGCCTCACGTGGGAGCTTGGCTCACTGTCTGTTGCATTTGACTGAAATATCACTCTCTGCTGCAAATATAATTACTGGGGGTCTGGATTTTAAAAATAGCCTCTCGCCTGTCTGTTAATTAGGAGCCATGCTTTGCTACACAATGAGATATTTTGGTTAATTATAAAAGAGAAAAGGACAAATTTGTCACGTCTTTTGTTTTCGTTCCACCGTGTCTCCCGGTGACAGCAGTGCCGAGCCGTGATGGACTGCTCAGCCGACAGCACCAGATGCTCCCTCCCAAAACGGGGAGGGGGTCAGCGCTGGCGGGGATCTCCCCGCTGCGGGGGGGGGTGGGGTGGGGGTGTGCTCCCGCCTCCCCTCGCCGCAGAGAAGTTTAAACAAAGGAAAGAAAATTTCAGTCAAAACCTCCCCAATCCCCTCTTTCACTCAGATGCTCCCCAATCAAATGCTTAAGGATCCCCTGGTTCGAAGCACTGATATGTTCTTCCAAAATCTGCCAGAAGTGCTGACTTGCGGCCTTCCGCGCTGCAGCTCCGGCATCCAGTAGACCCGCTCCTGTCCATCCCCTGCTTGGGCAGAGGCGGCACCCGTGCACCCTTCCTCCACCGCTCCCAAATTAAGCAGCCCTACCTTCCCAGGCTTGTTGAATGCTCACACCAATATTCACACACGTTTCTGGCTTGTTTCTTAAAAAGAAGGAAAAAAGCCCTTTCACAGGTGCCAGTGCAAATAGAGGAGAGTGATGACAAGTTTGGAAATGGCGGGTGAAAGTGCTAACAAACCTCCCCTTGGCCTCCTGCGCTAATTAATAATGTGTTAATAAACCTCCAGAAGAACAGAGATCAATAGAGCTGTTGCATCCCCAGGCCCTGCTTGAAACCCACCAGGCAGCAGCAGCAGGAGCAGCCCAGGAGAGGGGAGGGCCAAGCGCGGCTTTATCGGCCACGGAATTCCCGGTTACGGAAAGCAGCACCTACCCCTGGCACCCGCCAGCTACGAGACACTGTTCTGGTTAAGCAAACTCACCTTAAAAGGAGTCATGGGAATAACCATGATCCCGTGGTTTCAAGGATGCGCTGTGCCATCGGGGCAGGAGGAGGGTGCGGAGGAGCCGACCGGCGGCCGGAGCTGGCGGCCGGCACCCAGCGTGGGGACGGGGACCCGCGCAGCCTGCCACGAGCCCGGCGGGTTCCTGCCGCGGGGGCGCCCGGCCGTCCCCAGCAGAGATGTCTACCTCGCAGTAACTGTTTTGCATGCTGCTCTGGATCATCATCCTACCGGCCAGCTTCAGGGAAAAGTACCAGGTCATCCAGATTAAGAGTTCGATTCAAGGCCCAAGAACCTCTGCAGCTGAAAAGAACTTTTCAGCAGAAAAGAAATTTTCAGCAGCCTGCAGGTGAAAGAGCCTCTGCCAGCTCTTGCCCATGGACCCAGGCAGCAGCAATTAAGAAACCAAAAGGAGAGAGAAGGGAAACAACAGAGGCGGTGCCAGATTAATTCTCGATATGATGCTTGAATCGCCTGGTATTCAGGGCCGTGCATGTGGGAAACAACCTGTTCAGCATGGTGCCATGGATTCCCTCGTCCTTTCACAAAGGCAATTGTTAGTGTTGTGTTTATAAAAGATCAGCAGCAATACTTTGCACTACGACGCATTGATAAAATGTTTCATAATTATTTATGTAATTATCCAGCATTTCAAAGAACCCATGATAACAGCTTAAAATGATGTATTAAACGAGCATAGTAATTATTCCAACAATATTGAATGCTGTTCTGTCAAATAATCATTTCACTGATATGAAGAAATCTTTCAGAAATAGCACCATAATTCAAGATGCTACCAGATTAATGACACAAAAATTCCATATCCTTTTCCTGAAAACAGACAGAACTTTGCGTATGGAAAACTAAATATGTATGTACACAGCATATTTGGAAGTATCATACATCAAACCCAGTAAGAAACAATAGAAGAGGGAGAGAAAAAAAATGGAAAAAATGGCACTGCTTTAGCCCAAAGTGATTGTGCAAGGATTACAGCTTCAGAGACTTCCGCAGGTAACAAAGTAATCAGGAATAGAGAATGTTGTCTCTAAACCAAGAGCCTCGATGGTATCTTTGCGGCCCAAATTCCATCCCAAGCCAGGTCCATATTGTCTCCCTACTCTTAGTCTTCCCCCAGTAGTAGCTATTGGGGAAAATAATAATAACAACAGCAACGATAATAGTAATAATAATAATAACAACAATAATAATAAATTCCAATATACCCTAGGAAGATGCCATTAAATGAACTGCAGCAAATCTGTGCTTGCCTTCTCCTTCTGCTGATACTTCAGTAACACTTAGAAGAGTGGCACAAATTTTACAGCCTTGTGATGAAGATTAAAAAAATAAAGCCCAGTAAAAATCCTTGTGAATTATTGAAACTGTAGCTCATTATAATGGAAGAAGTGTGCCTTTATTTTCAGTAAGTGACATGGGAGCAGAAAAATGGCAGGATAATGATGCTCAGGCAGAACAATTATTTCATTGTGATAGAGAAGTGTGAAGTTTATCACTTTGATTACTAACCTGATTTTTTTTTTTTTTTTTTTTTGTGCACCCAGTTTAGAGACCAGTAAATCAGGGGGGTTTCTGATGCTCCGTCTCTGCTGCTGGAGCCTGCTCCCTGCTCAGGCACAGCAAGCTGACCTGCCGGGGCGGGTGCGTGGTGCTCCATCACGCCGCTGCGTCCGCAGCCCTGCGTCCTGTCTGCATCCATTTCCTGCCTAAAGCCCTGATTTCGTAGCAGCCCCTGTTCCTCGTTTCGCAATACAGAGCTTTGAGACAAAAATGTTGAGCTTGGACAAAAGGCAAGCTCAGGATTTACAAGGGTCCCACCCTTGGACGTGCCCAAGCTGAGGGTGTGATGCTCTTGCTAATGATCAAAACCAGCTGCTAGCTGCCGAAGGTAGAGCAAAAAGGGGGATCTGTTGGTTTTTTTTCTGGGAAAATGGACAAGAAAAAACCTGCGGCAGGCACAATCCTTCTGCCCAGACCTGTGATGAGCACACCTTTCAGGAGGAACCTGATGCAACGGCCATCGCCCCAGAAGCAGGAGAGGCTTCCGCTGGGGAGAGCGGCAAGCCCCGAGCAGGGAGCTGGTTACCACCCGCCTGCCGCTCCTGCAGCACTGCTGTTTACACCGGCATTTCTCCTCTCCTTTGGGTATGCTTGCGTGACACTTTGCCCATAAAACATGTCAGTGTGATGCACTGTGTAAGAGTGACATAAGTTTTATCAAGGGGAAATTTAAGGCTTAAGTGCCTTTAAAATGCTGGCATCACTCACCGTATGTGCTAGCTCTTTTTGAATATTACACCCATTATACGTAATTCTTTTTCCTCTTGGAGAAATATTAGCATGTACTTTTCTCCTCGTCAATCACCTTTTTTGACCTTTGCATCATCAGCCGTCTTTAAGAGGGTCATATTTATTCTGATGTCTGTGCCTTCCGGAGCCTCCGCTAACGCCACCACCACGCCAGACTGGGAATACCATTTGTGTACGTTTATACGGCTTGTTCCCTTCAGGGAATTCAAGCTGTTTCAAACTCCGTACGGAGGCTCCCGTCACTCACCAGGGAAAAGCGGCCATCGCCAGGGCAGGGACGAGCCGAAGGACCCCTGTGCTCATGCGTGCGCGGAGCAGCCCACGGGCAGCCGCTTGCTGAAACGCGCTTCATCCCACTCACTCGGCGAGGCTCACCGCTGCTGCAGCAGCAGCCGGTCCTTGCGGCGTCGTGGCTATCACCCTGCGCTCCGGGGAGGCTCCCGCCTCTCCTGGAGAGGGGTCATCTCTCGCAGCACTCAAATATTCATAGCGGGGGCTGCCCCTGGCAGGCTATCCGCCCAGCTCCCGACATTGCAGGGTGCTGGGGTGCAGAACGTCTGGGCAGCTGAAAGGGCCGATCCAAAGTCTCCAGAGCATTTTGGGGTAAGGACCACACCGCAGGCTCTCTAAACTGGGCATCAAGTTTGTAACGTCACGCTTCTTTTTCAAACGAGGCAATAGCCATAGAATCACAGAATCATTCAGGTTGGAAAAGACCTCTGAGACCATCTAGTCCAACCGTCACCCCAACACCACCACGACTACTACACCAAACCCTAAACCCTAAAGCTCGGAAGCAGGGAAATACAGAGCTACATCCCAGCCCCCAGTTTGGCATTACAAACAGGACAAACTTTTCAGACACTTTCACAGCCTGTCCATTTACAACCCACTGCCTCGGCGTATAGATCGGGATTGTATTTGTCGTTTACCATTTGCCCTGCTACGTCGCTACAAATCAGCATACTAGATCGCAACTGTCTTGCAAAGACAGGTCGCCTCAGATAATTCGTCAGGCTAGACCCCTCGTTCCCGAGTTCACCACTGACGTCTTAACTGGAGAGAAAGGATTGCGCTTCACTGCCTGTGTGCGCGGGGTCAGAAACGCATTGCAGGCACGACAGTGAAAAGCTGAACAGGATGAGATATAGAAAAGTGCTTTATTTATTGAACATATATAAAATGATACACGTTCCTTTTCCGGGTTAAGTAAAGGCGGCCTGTCCACCTTGGCAAAGACCAGTAACCGCCAATGGTAAAGACTGGTAAATGTCAATACTAAAGACCGGTAAGGACAATGGTAAAGACCGGTAACCGCCAAATAAAGGTCCGCTTTCACTCCCCACCTAGTGCTAATCCTGTGCGATCTGCTGTTGCCTTATGTCCCTCTGATCCCTCCAAAGCCTGGCCAGCACTTTACTTCTACCCCATCTCAGAAGTGATCTGCAGCATCGTAGGAAATGCTCTGGGAACTGGAGGGGAGGGGGGAAAAAAAAAAGGGGGGGGGCAAAAAAAACCCAAATCCCCCAAAAGCTGGAAAGCCACTAGATGGCAGACAGGGCGCCGGGAGCTGGGCAGCCCCCCTTGCTGCTCCTGCTCCCACATCTCCCCCAGCCCCCAGCTCATTACTGCCTCTGCGAGCTGCCACTCGCACCCCAGAGCTGCTGTTTAATGAGCCTCACTCAGCAGCAAGAATCAATTAATACTCCAGCACCTTGGCTCAGCCTCGGCAAATGCAAAGCCATTGAGTTAAAGTAAAAATCAGCGGAGAGCAAACCCCCTCGTAAATCTCCTCCACCACGGGGCAGCCGCAACAAGCCTGGGCTCTGCCGTCAGGCGAAGCGTGTGTTGCCCGTGTTGCAGGCTCGGCTCCGTTCTCCCCCGGTATCCCACACCCCGCTCCCCATCCATCTGCAATATTTCAGATGGTTTATTCGTGAAACATGCGGTGCGAAGGAAATTAAAAGCCCTACTGTATGTAAATGGGAACCTCTGCAAATGTGCTCAGGAGCTCTGGGGAAAGAGCAGCTGTGATTTGCCAAGCCAACCGGAAAATTAAAAAGATTGTTTCACCAACACGTGCGCAGGGGTGGCCCCAGCTTGGGGCAGACCCACGGGTCCCCTCCGCTCCTCGCAGGGTGGCAGCGGTGCTTGCCTGCGCTGGAGCGAGGGCAGCCGAGGCAGGGAAGGATTTGCAGTCCCTTGGCTCTCCAATCCCCGCTGCCAAAGACCGCTTTCATCCTGAGAGCCATGAAAGGCAATTGAGGAGGACGTGATCTGTAGCTTCGAGCTGCAGGGGAGGTAATCCGGCAGTTGAAAGTCTCCTTCCCTTCTAGGTCAGTGCTTTGCAGTGCTTTGCAGACAGGTCAGGGATCCATCCGTACGTTTAACCCCCTTCTGAAGCGAGGAGGACACCCTCGGTTTCCGGGCTCAGCAGAGCTGGGAAAACTCAATCCGCTTCAGACCATCACAAGCACCCCACGCCTGAGGTGCACGGTAGATGTTTTTGTTCAGGGCTTGTCCTGCAGCTGAACTGAGTTCCCTAAAGGTAAGACAGCTGCAGAGAAGTGACACGTGTCTGTCTGTCCACAGTCAGGAGCTGCGCCAGCGGGTGGCAGCTCCGAAGAGCGCGGTGGCGGAGAGGGCGGCGAGGGGCCTGCGAGCAGTGCAGGGTTACGTGCCAGGCTGGGCTGGGCTGCAGCAGCTGTAAGACACGTTCCCAGCGGCTCTCTGGGGATCTTCTTGCACTCTTTCACCCACCAGGCCTGAATATATTTCTTGCTGCGGGTTATAGGAATTCACTCTTACACTGTAATTTAATGAGGTGTCTTAAATGTGGATTTAATCACAGCATTAAGGTAATGGTCACTGCATTCAAACTGGTGAGTGCAAACATCTTTCCTGAGCAGCGAGCTCTGCTGCATCCTTATTAATCCTAAAATCATATCCATATTAATCACTCCACAGGTTATTACTCAACCCATATCCATTACCAACCTGCTAATCCTCCAGCCCGTGCGCTGAGGTATTAGCTTCCCCACCAGCCAGCTCCTCGCTGCTTCTCTGCAGATGGAGGAAGAGATTCTGTCTTGTTCCAGAGGTGCATCCTTGGGAGCGAGCTCCCTGCAGAGCTCCCCACTTTACAGCTCTGTATCAAAAGGCAGTCAATTTACTAGTGTGTGTGTAAATGAGGTGTTTGGTTGAGACCTGCAATGAGGACAGTGCTGAGACCACTGTGGACACATTTCCCACAGCCTCGGCACGTACCCACCGAGCCCCGGCAGGGCCCTGCCGCTCCGGCGCCTGCTCTGGCAGGAGGAATGCCGCTCTTGTGTGCCAGATGAGGCACTACAGGGTCTTCAGAGGGTGATTTAGCTCAGCTGGGGTGACTTACCTTCTAGAAGCACTGATCTCTTTTATATATCTGTGGCAGGAGAGGTGAATCCCACCCATCAGCATGATAGGAGCTGCTGGCCAGGGCCATTATTTTGCTGCCAACCTTGCAGCCAGCAGAGCTTATAATCCTTCTGGAAGCATCAGGCCATCCTCCTGCTTCTACCTGTACAGGCAAAAAGGCCAGGCCATGCACAGAGCGATCCTTTGAGTTCTCTCCCAAAGTGGATTTGAGCTTTTCTGGTGCTTGATCTATTTGTTTGGTGTATTTGTTCAGTGTGACTAGCCTTGAGCCCCTTCCCTCCAGGGCACAGTGCTGGCACTCTGACCTGTGCTTGTCAAAGGCTAAAATGCTATTTGAGCACATATAAAATATGCATGAGGTCTGTGACCTAGTCTATAAACTCCTGTACAGCCTGAGGCAATGCCTTTGTGGTGAGCTCAGAGAGATTGCAGGTTCCTGCTGCAAAAATCAAATGAACGTCAAAAGAACGCTTAAAAACTCGTGCAAGAGCAACTCTCCCCCCGAGATCATCCCAACACTTCCTTTTGTGAAAGCTGAACGCAGGGGAAAAAAAAAAAAAGAACTTTTAAGCGTTTATATCTTCTCAAAGCTCAGCCTAATTGAGTGCTAACAAAAGAGGAAAAAAATGCTTTCTCCTCTCCGGGCAGCCGGCAGCAGCTGGAGCAGAATGACAATGCCGGCCGCGCAGAGCCAGCCAGCTCCGTCCAGCCCCGCTCCGCGTCCCGGCGGCTCCCAGGCCACCCGCCGCCGCGGTAGCACCAAGGGTGCCTGTGTCCAGAGCCAGCCCCGGCACCCAGCGGGGCCTCGGCTAATGAATGTATTAGTCCCCGGTGCTTCTGCAGTGCCTTTCATCTGAGGCTCTCAAAATATAATTAAATCTCCCAACACCTGCATAAGGGATGGGAAGTAGCTCCATTGTATTTTTCAGAGGGAGAGGAGGCAGGCAGGCGGGTTGCTCACATGGCAAGGCAGCAGCAAAGCTGGGAGTGAACCGCAGGGGGGAATAATTCTCTCCACTGCAGGAGGGAACGGAGGCTATTTATTGCTTTGGAACACCGGGAGGCTGTGGTATCGCCAGCTTTTGTGGCTATGGAGCTGGAGGTCCCAGGACTGGGCTCTTTGCTTCAGCCAGCAGCTGGCCATCAGCCGCCCTTCGAAGGGGCCGGGGAGGCGGGGGGGCTGGGGGGCTCTGCAGCCCCAGAGCAAAGCCCCTGTCCCCCCCCCGAGGGGCTGATCCTGCGGGGGACCCGGCTCCGTGCACCGGGCGGGACGTCATCGCAAGGAGCACAGCGCATCCCCGTAGCTCTTGGTGAGCACTGAGCAAAGCAAAGCAGCCGTGGAAAAGGATAATTTTCAAATCACAGCGATCATTGCTGATGTTGTTTTAAAAGGGCAAGAAAGCAGCAACCCCGTGTTTTATATTTCATCCTGCTAAGAGAGCCGCCGGCTCCCTTCCCAGCCTGCTCCGAAACAGAGATGCTGCGCTGGAAGCACCAAGGCTGTCCCGTGCACTGCCCCACGTGGACCCAGTTACGGAGCTCCAAGATTTGCCATGAAGAAAGTCAAGAGGGAAAAAGAAATAAATAGAGTTTTCTTAGGGCAAGAACAGGCTCTATTTATAAACGCCCAAACGTTATTCCTGGTGCTCCGGGCATAGACAAGCCTACTTCCAGGAGCGATAAGGGCGAAATGGCAGTCATAAAACTCCAGTAATCAAACGTGAAAAGAACAGCCCAATTCATTAACACCCAGACGAGCTGCTAGCGACATTCTTAGTTATCAAATATTACCATGGAGTTAATTTTTACCTGAGTTGTTTAAGCCTGGCCATCCTCCTTCCCTTTTCTTAGAGATTTTGCCATAGGGCAGCATTGAACATTTGTAATTAGATTCCTTCACTGGAGTTAATTATGAAGCGACAATAAAGCCTGAGTGGTTTCCATTTTCAGAAGTATTATTTTGAACGGAAAACAACCCTTTGTTTTGGCATCGATATTTGTAATTTTAAGTTTAACATGAACCCTGGGGTATACTCTTGATATAAATAGATCTAGACACATTCATGTTGCATTATGCTGTACATCTATTTTACGTTGTGTTACAATAGTTTCACATTATTTTATATACACTTGTCTGCACAAACATATCTATATACTGGAGCAGATACAAGATTTCTCTTCTGGAAGATCTCTAAATTAATTAGCTACTCTTCATCCCGTTGATGACAGATTAGTGGCCCCCACTAGCAACATCAGTATTTTGCAAGGTTCCAGGTTGACCCCGCACCGGGGGAAATGTGCCACCACAGCAGGCTTGGTGCGGGGTCCTGAGTGTCCCGAGAAACAATTCTGGATTAGGGAGGGGAGGTTTTAGCACGGTTATTAGCGATGTGCTCCAGTTGAAGCAATGAAGCATCCAACCAACACTAAGCTAAATTTCCATTACGAATGTGTGAGTTAGCCACTTAAATACAACAAGACCACGCATGCTTATTGGAATAAAAAGCAATGGATTTTTGTGGTTATTATCGCCAGTTTAAAATAACTGATTACATACAATTACATGTCACCCTCTAGCTAAGCTCTGACAGAGGAGAAAAGATGCTGGAATTTAAACAGGTCAATATTAATGCCACGATTGTATTTGATAATTGAAAGTGTCACCTCCATTAGCTCGCCCTGATAACCAGGCTTGAAAAGCCAGCACCAGGATGTCCCAAATCCTTTCCACTATTTACAGGGCGACGGTGATTAGTAGGCGACAGGGCAATCCCATATATTCAGAAGGTGAAATAAAAGCTGGCCTAGGGGATGCAGAGGGTGAGCACAGACAAAGCTAAAATGAGGGAATGGAGGATAAACTCAGAGCTGTTTTCCTGCTGTTCCAGGGAGAAAAACTGCCCCAAGCAGTCCGCAGAGCTGCGGTACCCCAGCTCAGGGCTGTAACAGCAGCCCTTCAGAGGGGCTCGGACCCACAACCTTACCCACGGAAGGGCCAAACCTGCTGTTTTAGTGATGCTCCCCAAGTGCGTCTTCTGCACAGGACATGGAAAATGACAGCGGGATCTAGGCCAACTGCATTTTACGTAACCCTTATTAAGCATCACTTGACCTTGTCATTGCCGATAAGGCCCTGTGAAGCGCGTGCCAGATAAAATGTAATTTTTAATTGAGTATACTTATTATATTAAATATATTAACAAGGTGCAGATGAATACAAATGACCCCATGGTCAATGCTGTCGATTCATACTGAACTTTTTTTCACCTTTGCTGAGCTGAAGGAGTCAATAACCTCTCAAAAGTCGCAGATGGAGTGGAAACGCCTCCTGCCAGCAGCCGTCCTGCCGCCTGCCTCCAGCGTCTCTACTACAGCGCAATGGCCACGAGCAAGTCAGCACAGAGATCGCCATCTCCGGGGGTCCCCTGTAAAATACCATACCCTGCTCCCCCAGCCTTCAGGAAAGCTCTGGGAACCTCAGTTCCATTCATATTTTATTCTTGGTATAAACTTAGACTAAGCCAAGGCACAAGTGAAAAACCAACCGCCTCCTCTTTTATCCCCTGACTTCACAAATCATGTAAAAATTCACTCAGTATTGGGTGGACACAGCCCGCTTCAGCGCTGGAACCGTGACCGCCAGCATCAGAGCTAAGAGAGCCCAAGGGACCGCTCTGCGGAGGTTAAAAATCTGCTGGCTGAAAGTGGGAGACGGCGGGATGGGGCCCCGCTGCCTCCCTGAGGTTCATGTCAAGCTTTGCTCTCAATTTGAGGACAATAAGATAAAGGGACCTGCCTGCAGAGCAGGCTGCGCGCTGACCTCTTTGCATTAGCTTCACATGGGAGTAGCTTCCCGCCACCCTATTAGCACTGCACGAAAACAAGCGGCGTCCGTGTCAAACCTCTGTAGAAAAACGACGTCTTGGGGCAGCACTGAACTCCCCGCTGTGATCCAGAGTGTGCCATGCCTTCCCCTTCTGGGTTAGATTTATCCTTTTTAGTACCTAATTCAGAAAGGAAAAAAAACTAAGAAAAAGCAGTAAGACCTCTTGTTCCCGATCCCCATGTTTCTTTTTTAATGCTTCCTTAAGGGTCTCCATTTTTCTGTCACTTATCATCATCCAGAGTAATTTTGGGCTGTTAGAGAAAGTTCATTGCTGTAATTGCAACCATATTGGTCATTAAAATTGACAGACAGCTGCTGAAGAAGTCACTTGCCGATTCCTACTACTCAGCAGATGCCTCTCAGCGTTTGTGGAAATGTTAGCTTGAGTTTATGAAATGGAAGCAAATGCATTTTACCTTAAGGACTGATAATTTCAAGGAGGGGAAAACACGAAAAACTCACCCAGGCTTTTTATTTGTAAAAAGCGTTTGCCTGCTCCTTCCCGAGCTGGAGCGGAAGCACCCGGTATTTCCCGCAGTCCACAAGGCTGCCTGCGTGCCCTCTCCTGCCTGCACGGATCGGCGCTCCTCGGAGAGACAGCTCAGCCCTTCGGCCCCCTTTTCCGAGACGATGAACTAGCACGTCTCACGGGACATTTCTCGGCTTCAGGCCGTGTAGCGATGATGCTAAATCCCTGCACCGAAGGCTCGCGAAGAGCAGAGAGGCCAGCAAGGACGGGAACAGCCTCACCTGCCCCGCTCGGGAGCTTGGTCCCACAGAGCCCCCCTGCCTCTGCCGCGCTGTTCATTTACTACTGGAAAAATTCTCCCCGCTGCCAAGGTAGAAGTTGCTTTTCAAAGGCTGGAGGCCAGGAGGCAATCCCAGACCCCCGTCCGGCCCAGCTGCACCTCTGGCTTCGCTGGACAGGGGCTACTTCCAGTGTCCCGTTTATTGCTGGTATGGTTCAGCAAGCAGTTCTCACCAATATACTCAGCTTATACACTAAATGCCACACACCACAGGTCAGAAAATAAGGACCCACTCCAGAGGGCTTTTTTAACCAGTAAACTTTATTTATATATAACAACAGTACAAAGTGAGTCCTTGGCTTGCAAAATAGGAGTGTTTCATATTTACAATAGGTACACAATAATATATTAGAATAATAACAAAACCCCCTTTTTCCTTGGAACATTTTTAAATACTTAAACTTTCTTACATTTTTTTTTTCCACAACACTTGTAAAAACAACAAAAAACAGACAATCATATTAAAAAAAATATAATACAGAACTCCAGTGTGTCAAGTATAACGGGGAGGGGAGGAGCCAGAGAACGATACGGTGGAATGGGTACGGATACAAATTGATTCATTATTCCTGCCAAGACACAAATCCCCTAAAAGTGGCATGTGTTTATTTTAAGGAGGGGGGGCAGAAGAAATCAGAATCTGTTCCATGGCTGATACCTCTACATTCTGTGACATTTTTGGGGACTCCAGAAGTTTTAGTACCTGTACATTCCCTTCCCCTTGCTGCTTCCCACCGCCCCTTGTAATGGCCCCCGTGGTGCCATTAACCGAGAACCGCTCAGCAATGTGAGAAGGACATTTTACTGCAGTATCTTCTGAAGCTATGAAATAACGCAGCAAAATCAGCTCGTCAGCTCGTCTACTTTCCATCGGCTCCTCTTGCAGGCGCACCTTTCTGCTGTCCAGTCCACGAGATGGAAACACCTGATGGAGAAGCTGTTGCATAAACTTCCAAGCTTATTAGAAACAGAGGTATTCAAAATCTCAAAGGAAAGGCCATACAGGAGATCTCATATTTGATTTGGCAGCCTCAGGAGGCCCAGAGTTTGGGATATTGTCCGTGCAATTGGATGGGCCCTGCAGGTCTTTTGAGCAAGTTCTTACGCGCTGCAGGAACGACTACTTTTTCAGTATTATATTCCACTTTGACAAAGAAAGGAGAGGAACGGGTAACACAGGGGCAAACGGGGACCTGAAAGAACAAGCACACAGACACCACCGCGCTCACAGCACAGCCAAAACACCCGCTGCTGCGTTTGAGCTGCTCCCGCTGCAACCGCCGCAGCAGCGTCGGCACAGACGCCCAGGCGAGACGAGGAGCTGCTTTCCCAGCAAGGGAGCGGGCTGTCTCTGCCGCCCCGTGCTGCCCCGCTGCCTTCGCCTCCCCACCGCCCGCTGCCCGCCGGAGACCGGAGAGCTTTCCGCTGCACGCGTGCCCGTGGAGGCGCCAGGAAGGCAAGACGTACCGCCCGCGGCTGGGACACCGGCCTCTGTGCCGTGCCTTGCCCAGAAGGGGACCACCGCCTGAAGCTGGGGGTTTTTCACGGCGAACAGAGGCTTTGCACAGAGCCTTCCGAGAGGCGAAAATAGGTTTGAAGGCTCCCATCCTACATTTAAATTGCACATTCAGGGTTGCTCAGCTCAGCAGATCCCGAACGGCGCCTTCTTCACAGTGCGCGCAGGCATCTTTTATTCCGATTATTTCCCCACTGCGCGACTGATCAAAAAAAAAAAAAAA
>VZTL01053675.1:5171-15630 GCA_013400535.1 Scopus umbretta
TTTTTTTAAATATTGTTCCCATCTCTGGCATAGCAAAGCCATTCAGAAAGCTTATCTGGAATCTCTGGAGAATGCAAGAGAATATTGATATCTTAAGTGTACAGATCTGAAGATGGAAATGGAGGCTTGTGGAAAATAACAGAGGAAACTGGTATCAGATCTGGAAATTGAATCCAGATTTTAGCACATAACTGTAACAATATACATCAGCTGGCTACTATCCATGTCCTTATTTCCTGCAAATTTAAATTTTAGGCAGGGAGCTTTGGAGATACTGGGCAAGATCAGACTACTGAGATTCTTGTGGCTTTTTGTAGAGAACTTTAAGTCTATAATATACCACTGTTCCTTTTTACAGGGAGTAGTTTGAATCTGTATGAAGGTCTATCCTGTGAACTTGCCAAGTAGCTGAACCAGATGTGCCTTGCTATGCAGAGATAAAGAAAGTAACTCTTTGAAGAAAAAGAGAAAGAAAATAGAGAAGAGCAAAAGCAAACATGGGAACGGGCATGTTAAATACATCTTAAAATAAGGTGGTTCATGAATTACGTGTTTGTTTTTTAGCTAGGGCATGGAAAAGGATAGGGGGGAAAAAAGGACAGGCCTCACATATGGGAGTGAGTGAGCATGGGACTTCATTCCTTATTTCGTGTACTGGGGTATGGATATTCCCAGGGTCAAATCCACGTGTGCTGCTGTTTAGATAGTGGACTAACAGTTACTGGTGACTGTCCCTTGCTGGTGGGGGAAGGCTGCTGTTCAGCCATCCACCCCTCCCTCACAGCTGGTACGTGCTGAAGATTGCTAATGCAAATACAGAGTTAGAAAAATGTAAGAATAGCTTGTGCCTGTTTTTCTGCTGCCAGGGGATTGTTTTGTCTCTGTGGTATCTTTGTGTCACTTGGATTCTACCATTTTAAAAAATCTTCTTCTATGGGTGTGTGCTTTGGCAATATCCAATAGACAGCTAACACAGTGCGTATTGTAAGCCTGGTAATCTTTTATAGATTTAACTGCCCTGTAAGATTTGACAAAAGAATAAATGCAAATGACTTGGCTTGGCCGCCTGCTTAAGTCAGGCTTTGTGAGCTCTCTGGAAGGCTCTGTGCGTGTGGGGGGAACTACAGATTGATAGTAAGGAAGGATGTGCCTTTAAAAACTGGCAATGAATGTCAGGACAATATATTAACTCTGAAGTCCTCTAGTCTTAGTTAAATCATTCACTGGTAAAGGAATAAGTCTCTATTAAAGTGGCATGGCCTATATAGCTATTTAATTCCTTTGTTTGCTCTCTCGCCCGTGGTGGGGCTGCAGGGAAGAAGGCAGCTGCCTGTCTGCCTTGTCCTGAGTGCTATGTGCCAGGTTCGATGAAGGCTGCGGTAGGAGGGTGACAGCTTGTTCCTGGGGGGACAGGAAATGGATGTGCAGAAGGATGGTGATTCCTGGGTACAGTAAGGAGAAAACACACAGGAGGCTGCTGGGGTGACTTTCTGTGTGGTTCCCTTGGGTCTCAAGAGAGTCTGGGGTGGGCAGGGGGCAAGAAGCTTTGGAGAGGGTGAAAGCACGAACAAAAGGATCCTTTTGGAAAAGGCAGACTGAGCAGAGGGGAGACTGGTTTGCAAGTTTCTGTTACTGTTATCCTGTCTTACCCACCAAAGAGGAGTTGCCTCTGTTTTAAAAGGCCCTAGCTTATATTACAATAAAACCTGCCACTAGAGACTCAAAGCCCTTTTGGTTTTCTTTAGGGTGTAAAAAAAAATCTAGTCCGGGTTGCCCTGAAAGCTCACGGCCAGTCAGAGATCCAATGGACAGAGATTCCTCATTTTTGAGACCTGAGTGTGTAGAACCGACATATTCCATCTAGTTCACATCAGACCCGAAACATTGCAAATGGTAGTGACAAAAGTACCTATAGGTAACATATGTTATTAGTGAAAAGTTGATTAAAATAATATTTTGTTGCTGCATCATTTATTTATCTAGAAATACACTTAAAATTCAGATCAGGAAGCAATGTTTTCTTTTTTTTTTTAATCTTGCCCTGGAATGGATTTTCTGGTTCTCTGCTTACTTAACTGAGGTTTGGCTAAACAGGAAAAAATAAAAGCTGTTCGAGAGTTCATATTAAAAAGCTGCGTGTGTAGAGGGAAGCAAGATGAGATTAGAAAAAATACAACAGTTAATTACACTTGAGGAGGAGTAGGTGGTGGTGGTGGGATATTATAGAGGGCTGATGTGTTTACCTGCAGTCTCCTGTTCTCTTGTCTACAATACACAAGGGAAAGAAAACAGGGAAAAATGGTCCATGAGCATCACTTCTTTGACTCAGAAGTGTGTCTGATTAATTTCTAATACAGCAGTGGCTGTTGCATTATATATGCTCCACGTGTCTCGCTTGTCCTTTTTGTGCACTGATGTTCAAATATAAATTGGTAACTCAGTCTTTTTTTTTTTAACCCAAAATGTTCATTGAAAGGAAGTTCAAAACATGAATGTTAGTCATGAATTCATTATTATGGGATTATTCTCTTGTGCATTCTGTTTATGGCACTGGCAGCACTGAATAACATTACTGGCCTTCTTAAGCAGCACCATATTATTATTATTATTGCCTGGTGTATTTAATTGTAATGTTCATTACAGATTTTATGAGGTGTGGATTAAAGGTAAAAATCTCTGGAGTTGAGCTGCCAATAATCATGCTGTGGGTTTCAATTATAGAATAATTCCTCCAATTATTCTGCTTAATTTTAGGAAGTAAAGGTCACAGGAATAAATTTTCTTTACGTGAATAAACACAAGGGAAATTATTGAGGACCTAACTATTATCATATGAGATGACAGTCCATTCTCTCACTCTAGATACTTGTGGGTCACCGTGATGGCAAATCTCTGTGCAGTTTTATTAGCAATCATGCTAGTAGTCAGAAATTTTAAGGGAGCCTTTGAAAATGCTTCCTGTGAGGTTGGCTGCTCCAGTAAAGCCACTGCAGGATCCATAGGCTTTGCTGCAAGCACAGGTGGGTCAAAGCTGAGCATTTCAGTGAATTTTGTCCTTTTTTTAATAGTATGGGAAGGACTAGTGTAGTGAATATTACAGACGTGTGGAAGTTCCTACATCTCCTTTGCCGTCTCCTGTGTAAGACTGCATCAGTAGTGGTCAGTCAGCTCTCTGCCTTGATTTTAGGAATAAAAATATTTTCCTACTATAAAAGATGGGGAGGATTGGTTGATGCTTTTAGTTTTTCCAGAGCTTCTGAGGAATGGCTACAATATAGGAATAGCACAGAATATTACTAAATTTTAGTATTTTAATGATGACAAGGTCACGGGAAATGACTTTTTTGATATTTAATGATCTTCCTACTTTTCTGCTTCACTTGAATGTTAAACAATTCTGTAGATATTGTACTAGCTATTTGCAATATCTGCAGCCATTAGCCACATAAATTTAATATGTAGAGTGCAATGATGACAGGAGACTCTTCAGGTGCTCTCTTTAGATACTGTCATTCAACTCCTCAGGAACTGCAGGCTGCCATGGGACACCAGCGGGTTTGAGCCTGGAGCAGGTGGCCCCAGGGAGGTTGGGATGCTCTCAGAGGCCTTTGAAACACAACTTTGCAGGACCTGAGCAGCTCAGTCTGACTGTGAAGCTTTGCTTTGTGCAGGGGATTGGACTAGATGGCCTCCAGAGGTCCTTTCCAGTCTAAGTCCTTTTATAATGCTGTCTGTTGGCCTAAAACATGTTTTCTCCCACTTCTCCCTGCCCTCCTTTCTGTCTTCCTATATATTGCTTACCCTGTTTCCTTTGCTGGGAAAAGTATGCACATCAGAACCAACAGACGGTAACCAAAAGTGTAACTCTTCCTTGTCTCAACTAGTTTTGCTGTGAATGCTGTGTCAGCTTTGTGGACACATATATGGAGATGTTTGTAATAGCTAATGGAATACAGCTGAGTGAAAATACGTGATGTTATATAAAGACTGATACTTGGGAACATGGGAAAGGATAAGGAAAGATAAAAGGCATCCAGTTTTTCAGAAGAAAAGCTGTAATGGAGATCTGTCAAGAGGAGACCTTTGGGTGGGAAATGACGAACAGTTTTATTCCTCTGTATAAATTGAATTCAGAGCTCCTAGACACAGTGACATAAAAAAAGCAAAGAGATTTGTCACTTGGATGTAAAGGAAATGTGGGAGATTTATGTCCCTACACTAAAAAATCTCATATATAAGCCAGCCAACCATTTTAGCTTTGTCAAATGAGAGGGCAATAATTATTCATTCTGGTTGATGTTCTATAAAGGAATGTGCTTATTCAAACTAGATGCATCTGATGGAAAATGAAACCCTTTGCCTTTTTTGCCTTATTCTTTTCTTTATGGTGACAGTTAAAAGGAAGAAAAAACTAATAAGTATTATCCTACCCCTCCCCCCAAAACAAAAATCCTTTTTTCTGCAGAGAAAAAAAAATTATTGTAGTTCATTTTAACTTGTATAAAAATAGAAAAAAAAAAACCCCAACCCTAGGGAATAAGAATTGTAAGTGAAACCTCACTACTGAGTTACAAGATGAAATGATGTGGGATATGCCTTGGTTCACCAACAAATTGGGATGGAGATCTACATCTTTGGGAAGCATTATTTTAATTTTCCTCTGAATTGTTCAGATGTGAATTCATTTATACATATACAACTGTATATGTATCCATATACATTTATACCTCAGATGGGGAAAAAGTCTTATGAGAATCTTACGAAAAACAGGCTGGGTCCCAGAAGCAGAGCTGATGGCTGGACTCTAACAGATGCTCTAAAGTAATGGCAGGTGGAGCTAGGGCAGGAGTCCTGGTGAGAACCTAGGAAGGGAATTTTTAAAATGTGAGGCTGCTGCCGTTCCTTATTTTTCAGAAACTTCAATGGGACTTTGCCAACCTTAGGTTTTTCTTGCTGATCATGGTCATCTGACATCTCACTTCTACAGTGTTTGTTGGAAGGGAAATGCTGCTGTTGCCAAACTTAAGCATAGGAGCATATTAATCTCTCTGGAAAAAAGATTTGTGTGTTTTATTGGTTCTCCTGTTACTATCAGAGCCTCTACACTTTCATATTGCTGAAGCATAATTATCCTACTTTTACGGATTTTGCATGACTGCTTTGTGATTATGTCTGAAGACCCAGTTCTAGCTGGCTTTCCTAGCAAATTATCTGTGTAGTTCATTTTGATTTTGTGTCAGGTAAGAGTTGTTAAAATTGGGATTGTTCGCTACCAAAAAAAAAATTTTTTTTTTCTTCTGCTCATACTTTCAAAAATTGAGTATGTGAAAACGGGTATTTTTCAAGGTTTCATGGAGGTTATTCTTTTATGCATTTCTTTCCTCACTGAGGTGATGACATACACTTTGTATATAAGCAGAGATTGGTTATTACTGTGCATCATCAGGGCATTACATAGTGTCGTAAATATTGCTCATCCTACATGACACTGGCTGAGTTCAGATTGCGTTTCTTCTGTACTACTTGAGTGTGGGCCTCACTGTGCAAGTGAAATCTACAAATCAGAAAATAAATAACCCTGAAAATTCATGAATGGAAGGCATCAAACAAGTTGGTAATAACTGTATGTAATATGTCATGTCTATTAAAGCGTCCTTATTGTGTGTGAGGTTAGCTGTGCTTTATGTATACTGGGCAAAGTCCATTGTCACCTCATGTGTATATGAAACCATAAAAAAATTAGTGGGGAATCAGGTTAAAAGAGTGAACATCTTCAATTTGAAGGAGCCATGTAAGGCTTTCTGTGACAGTGGGAAGCTTTAACGAGAAACCTTTCCGTGATCTCTGTGATCTGGGGAAAGAAAGGAGGAGGAAGGGGGTAAATATCTGTGAGGGACAGACTGGTAATAAAATCCCATACTGGATTCTCTAAATAAATCCCATCATGTCTGCAGAAATAATTTTATCAGCTAGTTCCAATGTGTTTTCTGACAGGATGTGTCTGAAAAGTGGAAATGCTCTTTTATACTTTTGAAAGTCATGCTGAATTTATGTTAAAAAATCTTTTTTTAATGACAGTGGCATTCTTGTAATGGTGTATTTCTCAAACTGTTTTAGTGCTTTTCCTTAGTAATACTTTGAGCAATTTTTAAAAGTACTGGTTGTGAGATACAAGATAAACACATACAACATGATACTTTGAGCATTATTGTCTTTGAAACTCCATAACAAACTAGTGAAAAGAACCAGAGCTGTAGTTCAGAGTCTGAGCCCACTTTAATATTGCAGTGATACCTTAAAAAAAAGAGAAAATTTATATATAAAACCTCACATCAACTATATTTTATTTCCTGTAAGTAATGAAAGTTAAATTCAAATGGATAGAAATCGTTACCTAGGAGGGGTGAGTTTTGCGGGTAATATGTGACGAACATTTATGAAATGCCTTTTTCTCTTTTGTGCTTCTCTTGAAAAGTCATTTGCTGTCATCTTCATGCCTGTTGTGATCCTTGTTCTAGAAAGTATTTCAACATTCTCACTCTTCAAAATGTTTCCATGAATCTGACAGTTGGTACCCAAATAAAGTCATTACCTAAAGCAGCAGTAGAGAAGAGAATGTGCTGCTATTATTACTTTTGAAGAGAAGACTTATTTTTAAACTCTGTTCAGCCTGCTATTATGTGCATGCTGTTTTTACCTTGTTATTAAAATATCATAACAGAGATCAAATTCAGCTGTGATGAAGAACATGTCATCTATATTTAATTCTATTGCTTAAAAGTATGGTATGGCAATAGTCACGTGGCAAAAAAAAAAATAAAAAAAAATCGGTCTCTTTTAAGGACTTATTCAGCTTGTATAAAGACCAGGCAGGGCTTAAATATTCATAGTTTTTCCTTTTTGGTTTTATTGAGATAGAATGGAAATGCAAATATTTGGGTCAAGTTTTCAGGTGTACGTGAAATGTACTAAATGCAAATGGTTTGAGAAGCTATCCCACCCTAAACATGGGGCAAAGAGGGATTTGGTTAGCTCTCAAACAGCATGGGGTGGCTGAAGGCAGCTCTAGTTGATGCTAACAGTGACAGCTCCATCAAGGCTTTTGTAGTCGCATGCAGTGAGATGACCTTCTGTCCCATACATGTTTCTGGAGTGTGAAAAAAGGACAGAATGAAAGTCTATGGCTTTGTCCTGGCTCTGTGCTATTCTCTTGTTTTATAGAGATTTGTGTTTCACTAAGCTCCACCAACACATATGAAAGTTGTGCAGGTTGCCATTTTATAACCCGGGAAATGACCATCTCCTTCAGAGCTGGGTGTGGGTGTGAGAGAGGATAAGAGGTAAGGAGGGAGGTGAAGCTGTAATTCCCCAATGTTCTTGCAAGTGGCATAGGAATAGCTGTGGTAATATAATAAGCAAAGCAAGGTAATGGTTCATCTTCTGGTAAAGCAAGGTAATGGTTCATCTTCTGGTTCATCTTCTGTGTCGCTGGCTGTTGCTCTAGCTTATTTTCTTTGCTTGCCAGAAGTAATGCAAAATTGTAGAAACTTGATTAAGGTACTTCATAGCTGTTTAACACCTTTTTAGGAATAAAGTGGGAGGATTTTGTTTTTAACAGGAGATCTAGCAAATGTACCAATAACCATTGAAGTGTGGTTGCCTTAGTGTTCGGAAATGGCATTTGTGTGGGGGAAAATGCACATCTTCTAGCCAAATATTCTTTCACTCTCCCTTGTGGCATGGGCATGCATAAATGTCCTAGTGAACTAGGACGAACGGGAAGGCTATTATTATGGTAGAAAAACTTTGATCCAGCTCTCCGTGAAGTCTGTGAAAAGTGTCCAGCCAACTTTCCTGGGAATTAGAAAGTGGATGAAAAACGCAGCTCATGGGAAGCAAAGCTATTGCATTTGCCTTTTCAAACTTAACTGAGACTGATTAAGCATTTCCGTGCTCCAATTTTTTTCAGAGAGCAGTAACTTTTGTCACCTTCCTCCCCTCTTCTGCCTACAGAAAATCTGGTTTGCTGGTGTGTCTCACTTAGTTATGTTTTGTTCTGGGGTTTTTTTGTTTGTTTGTTTTTAATGCAAATATGATGATACAACATATACCTGCCTTGTCTGGGGGGTGATTCTGTGCTCTGTTCAGATGGAATGGCCTTATTCACACTGTTACACAGGAGGAAATGTTAACATATACTCTAGTTTTGTCTAGATACCTTATTCCAGTGGCTTAAGACCAGATTGGGAGCTGTCAGTTCTAACTTTGTTGAAAAAATGTATTATTGTTCATTCCATGGGATAGCAGAATTGTAGCTAAAAGATAACGTTTACTGTCTGAAAAAGCATTTTGTGCTTGCATGTAATAAAGTTAGGAGCAAATAAAAGAATACATTGTCTAGAATATGGCACTTTGCACAGTGGATATAAAACCCTGTTGTTATCTTCCTACAAACAAGGCAGACCTGAAAACGTTGTGGACTGCTGGCTGGATATCTACTTCAAGTGCATGTCTGTTGCTTTAAAATTTAACATCTCTGAGATGAGGGCTGAGGTGGAGCATGATGAATGCCTGCACGTATTGGGCTGGACACAGCCTGGACACTCTTGATCTAGTTTGTCAACAAGCTGGAGCTATTCCTAGGTGTCGTTAACTAAAACAGCAGGAAGGGAGTGCCCAAGGCAGAAGAGTGTAGCTGTCCTTCTTACCCTTATATTCTGTTGGTGTGAATAGTACGTTCCTGGAGAGAGCAGTGAGGATGAAAGGACTGTACAAGAGATGCTCTCTCCTTGATGTCATTACTAGGCTATGCCAGGCAGGTGGCTGTGCAAAGCTCTCAGCCTTAGAATAAGAAATCTCTGGCATTGTTGCTAGCATTTGTATTTGTTAGGCAGAGAACAGGCATATTTCTGTGAGGCCTTCTACTTCACCAGATTCCCAACCTGCGCTGGCCCTAGGCCAGGAGCTCTGAGCCTTATCATCCCCTGAGCAACATCATAGTTGGCGCTCAGTATGAACCTGAACCATAGCAGACTTCTGTTGCCAGAAGTAAAACTAGATGGTTTCATAGGCCCTGTGCGTGATCTCATTCATCTGCAAGACACTGAGCTATTTGCAGAAATTGTACCCGGAAGGAACCGGGATTGCAGGGAGTACCTACACTATGAAGATAACAACCTTTCCTAGCCTTCTCTGCACCCAGTTTTTAAAGTCACTGCTGAACAGACTTATTTTTCATAGATTTCCCCCCGACCCACCATGCTGTAAATTAATGGGGTGGTGACAACACCAAATTTCACCAAATGTTTTAGTGAATATTGCTGGGCAACTCTGTGAAGATGACTGTGCTTGGAAGTTCTTGTTTCCTGCTTAGGGGTGTTTAGTGAACTTTTCCCTTATCTTTTTTTATTTTTCTTATTAAGGTCTAGATATTTCTTTTTTCTTTAAGAAAAAGTTACAGTCTGGAACACATATTATTATCAGCTGTTAGCTCATTGAGTTACCACTAACACATCTTCATATTTGACTTACAAACATATTGGGGGTGCTGGGTGGTGGGAGAGCAGCTGTGAAAAGGTCAGTCCTGGGAAATGATTCATCGTGATTAACTTACTTTCATGTGTTGACTAGCAAATGTTCTTATCGCCTGGAGACCAGGGTGCGTTAGGAACAAATGATAAATATGAAGTGACAAAACAAAATGACCTGATAGGGCCTGACAACGGATTTGTTAAATAACCTTCCTTGTAGAGATTTTGCTTCTGTTATGTGATTTAATTTCCAAGTGTACAGAGAAAACACAGTGCTGAACTTGAGAAACTAACTTCCTCTAACTTCCTCTTCAAGTATGTCACTCACATGAGATATAAGGAAGGTCTGCAAAAACTATACGCAAAAGGCAGAGTGGGAGAAATAAACAATACACGTTTCCTGTGAATCTGGAAAGGGGAACCCTCTCATCTCAAACTTCCCAGGCTACTCTACCAAATGGATTTCCCTTTTTATGACTATTGGACAGGCTCTTAGAAGGGCTTTGTCAAGGTCTTCCTTAGCTTTCTTCAAGAAGTTTCACAGCCAGTTTGGAACTTCTTCAAGGCTCAACAAGTTACCCCTGGAGCTGTTGATTAGATGTTGGATTTTATGCTAGCTAAGAAGCACAAAAGCACCCACTTCGTACTATTAAGACAGATAAAATCACTCGTTCTCCAGTATGCTTCATTTCCAATTAACCCAAAAATAGCTGCCAAGTTCTGCTATAGATGATTAAAAAAAAAAAATAAATCTCTGAACAAAACTACAGGATAACCTCCTCAGGCACACAAAGCGCCATGCAAAATGTGAGAATATATGGGTAGAATGATACAATAGTTTGGGTTGGAAGGGACCTCTAAAAATCATGTAATCCAACCCCTCCTGCTGTGAGCAGGGACAGCTTCAACTAGATCAGGTTGCTCAGAGC